>JAGFPH010008273.1:31386-48466 GCA_018207615.1 Philaenus spumarius
AATATTTACTATCAAATCATATTATCCTTGCATCTGGAATTATTTATTTAAACTACAGATACAAAACTACCAACTAAATAGAGAACTTGTATAGAGAATTGATTAACATAATTATTATAAAGTAATCTTGTCGAACTATTACTTGTTATTATTTTGTTCACTAGAATAAACTCAGATTAAATTAAGTTTAAATTAATTAAGTTTTCAAATGTGATTTTTGAAGGATGGCTTGAAAATGTACTTTATGTTAACTTTGCATATTTTACCCAACCTGGTGGGTAAAACCAACAAGGCTAAATCAAAAATTTACGCCCGTCATACATGCTATGTATGCCCTATCTGGTGTAACTTATGTAAATTACAAACAAGATAGAGAATTTGTTGTGTACAGAGAATCTGCAGTATGTTCTTTAAATATTTTGTAGCATATTATAGCACAAAATGCCTCACACCTAAAGTAATTTGTTTAAGTATTTTAAATACTACATTATTTATGAAGTAAATAAAAAAAACGCTTAATAGATTGATTTTGAACTAACGGTATGTTTGATTTATTTTCTATTCCTCACTATAATTGCATTTGTTGTTCTTTTTCTTTTTTGTACATTACATTAGATTACATTTGAATGATTAAGCTGCACTATATTCAGAACACTTTTAACAATAATTACAAAATGTGTTATTTTAAACAAAGATTTTAAAAACATAGTGAATCAAAATAGGTCTTAGCGAAAAGGGATGAATTAAAAACAGTTATTTTTAATTGGAACCATTTGTGATTTATCATAGTGACTAACCTAAAGATTTATTTTGAGATTCGCCACAACAAGCCAATATACTTTGCGGTTTGGTTTACTTTGGTGTCATTTTCAAAACTAAAAATTTTAAATTTTCTTATCCGAATGTATTTATATTTTAAAACTTTTTTCAAATGTGTTATATTATATTATATTCAAATATTCTTTTCAAACATTCTGCATAAAGGCAACAATATGAACTAATTTTTTCGAGTAAGAAGGGATTACCCCTCCTCTCCATTTCGTTCTCCAAGACATATTATAGTTTTATGTAAGTATATTATGGTCACTCTCAGAGATGTGGAAAATCCAACCTTGCTCATAGGCGGCTAAAGGGGAGGGCTTGGACCGGCTAAGCCACAGACTATAGAATTACTCCAGACCTCTCACTGCCATAGGAAAAAGGGTGCGGGAAAATTGAGTTAGTTTTGATCCGCTAGAGTTCAGGTGCGTTGCTACTGTAAGTTATTATCAGACCAATGTTGTCAGATCGCACGAGTGATATGGTGGGGGCGAGTGAGTCCTGCTGATCAAGGTCACGTCGATGTGACAGTTTCGTGTCCTACTGTTCTACCGTGTGTACTGGTTTCTTGGGTCTGTTTGACTGATTAGAACTTATCTTTATTATTTTAAATATCTGTAGCGTGATAATAATTGATTAGCTATCTCATGAACGTTAACTGTATTTAATTCAATGACAAGTATAGCAATATATATTAAGCACAATATTACAGAAGGTATTGTGATAATATGTAAAATAATAACTGGCAAATTAATTCCTGAGAAAGTAATTGGTAATATTGTTTATTTTTAGTATACAGTATATAATAAAATACCACACTATCAGACTGTCTAACTGGTTTTCAACAACAAAAAACAGCACTGATGAATTAAAAATATATATAAACAATGCAAATAATAATATGTATACCGGTACGTATTACAATATAATAACTGTATACCTACCATGACAAATTTATTAATAACTGGTACAGGTACATAATAGGTATATTCAATAGATTACTCATCAGAAAACGGTCACACATAATTTTACTATGAATAAACATTTACACAGGTATCCTGTTCAAGCAATAGTGCTTCTGTACACGTTGGTGAAACAGTTGCTCAGGAACGTATCACTTATTAAAATGAACAACACTATACAATAAGTATGCGTACTTGATTTAGAACAAAACAAAAGCAACATTTCAAATTGTATTATAAACTAAAAAATAAAAACAACAGAGTTCCGTAATAATTGTAAAAGTAACACATCCACAAAGAAACATCAATGTAATCTACATGTATATTTTACCTGCACAAAAAAAGTGCACTGGTTGAACACATATACTGACACATTTATTATGTATATTTTAACTCAACACTAGCAGCAAAACTATTTTAATTTAATGTACATGGATAAAACTGACATAAACGACACTAAACATTGGCTACTCAATACCCTTCTATTTATTAATAAATTAAACAGTTTGAATAATGATACAGTAAGAGTAATAATTACAGTAACTGTGCTATTATAAAAACAAACAGAATTTAAAATAGTGAATCCATCTTTGGGACGATAACTTTTGCTTGGAACGGAAAACATTACTGTATTTATGTTTCAATAATTTTATAAAGCGCAATGAACCACATTAGTTCTGACTAAGCACAAAGAAATAAGTAAGTAGAATTTATATTTGAAAGTGCTTTCGTGTTGTTTACTGCTTAACTTCTTGGAGCACTGTAACGTTTAGGCACAAATGAAGATGAAGCATTAGTGTAATTACATTATTACTTAATTTCCTTTCTTATATGATTCAGGCCTTTTTGAAAATATTACTTGTAGTTAAATTTAGTCTGTACAGTATCTGCAACAACAGCTGTTATTAAAATATGATTTAATAGTATATTTCATCACTAGGACCGAAAGTGACGCTTTTCGATACGAGCTCAAGTTTAGGAAAATGAGCGAGGATCGAAAAGCTACTTTTAGCCCGTGTGATGAACGATACTTTTCATCACACTGTGATTAATAGTATTAATAATAAAGTTCATACATATTTTCTTTAAATAACCTATCGTTTGTCAATAACATTCCTGGAGTACAATGATAACATAGTTTACGTTTACAGCACTAACTAAATTATAAAGATCAGCTATTATTAATTATTGATTTTAATATCAATAGCGATACTAATAAGGAAAAGTGTATCTTGTCTTTGGTGTTTTATTCTGTCATTAATATTAATAGACACAAAACACTACTACCGATACAGGTACATAAATAAACTTACTGACGTACTTTTTTAAATAATAAGTTAAAAGTTTATTTATTTAATACTTGTAAATAGTATCAAAATGTAGTTTTTATTATTACTCACGTTTTTTCTTTGTTAAAATTGTTATTATATCTATTAAATTAATAAGACGACATTTCAAATCATAATTATTATTGATAGCGCTACTGGTGTTATAATTTATAACTAATTTAGAGATTGGCAAAAATCTCCAGCTGATTTTGCCGCTCTAGACCGAGAAAACGCTATTTTCAATACTCACAGCTGATATTGAAAGTGGCTATTTTCGATACAGTGTGATGAAAAGAGGTTTTCCTAATAGCTTTGATATGATTTTGGTAGTCTTAAACTGCATTAAAATTACGTTTTTAGAGGATATTTTTTTTACAAAATTTTTCCGGGGAAGGGAATCCTAGATCCGCCCCTGGCCAGACCCACTTTTTGTGATTCAGGTTACCTAAAAACTAATATTTTCGCAACAGCAGCAACGTCAATTTTTTGTGATTTTCATGGAAATTACAATTTTGAATAACTGACTCGATCAAATTTACAACATACACGCCATTAAACTGGTATTATTTATTTTATTTCATTAACTTTAAATCAAAACTACATGACTAATGTATATTACATTTAACAACACACTCTCACATAATTGTAAGCAATTCTATTCAGTTCAAAATATTTTGTCTACTTTGAATAAAATAATACATTGATTAATTCAAGTGCATAACATTGTACGCATGGATTAAACTAAATAATTATATAGTATATTAAAGGCAAATGTTGCATAATAACGATAAATGACATTACTTTAGAAACAGAAAGGAGCGGTTAGAATATTTTGCTATTAGGCCTACATTAGTTTAATGTAACATTTTTGTATTAAGGTATTCTGAATTTTAAGTTTTCCATAATAGTCATTTCTTTATCTAAATAATTATGTAATATCTTTCCTTTTGTCTCATATTGATATTGAGATATTATGTTACTGAGTGTATTTAGCCTAGCCAGGCACAAAACAATAATTATAATTTTAATTGAAGTTGAGAGAATATTGGAAATTATAAATTTAACACTCAACTAAAGAAAACTCACTCCATATTTAAAATGTTTAATTTGCAAAGCCTTTATGTAGCCAAGCTACCATCGGCAGGCACTGTACAAATTAAATTACTAAAAGTAAGTACTGAAAGGATTTGCATATAACATGATTAAAATATTAGATTTTTATTTAGCTAAGTTAAAAAATGGTAATTAATAATTGTTAGGTTTAGAATGGTAGGAGAGGCAAAAGGCGTGCGTTATGTGCGCATCAAAAACAACCGTGCCGTAAATATTTGAAAACGTAGAAACGTTGAAATCTAGATTATAGATTTTTTTAAATTTCTTAAATAGTGGTAAGGTACCGTACACTTCTGAATATATTAGATAGTATGTACTTACCACTATTTTTGACCCATTTCCTGCATAATTCTGGTACTTTTGGAAATGTGAACATACGCATTCCTTTAACTTTATGGGCACTGTTTGTACATTTCTTGAACGAACAAAGGTTGCATGACATGATGATTTCAAACACTCACAACACCCCAAAAGAAGACCTCACACCAGACTGATGTGTTTATAAAAGACGAGACACTCATCAACACATACCCCCACACTGTTTCAGCATAGAGATAAGGGGTGAAATACTTACAGATGACAGCCTACTCTACAGATAACGTAAAACTTTGATGTAGCCTTCACTTTGTTCTTCGTTGTTTTGAAGACGATTCCACAACTAATTATGAGCCGTTTTCTTAGTACAGGCATTATTTTTTACTTAAGAGTAAATAAAATATAAATTAATTGGAACAACGTAATTTTGTGATAAAGATGTTTTCAATAAAAACATGCTCAATGTAAATAAATGTTGAAAACCGTTTGTTGTACAAATAATAAGTAATATTATTGAATTGTAAAATGATACGTTTATTAGGTTGTGGCTAAACTTGTTTGTTCCCGAAATTTTTACTGGGGTCTAATTCTTCGGTAATATGTGGGTCATATTTTAAGTTATTATTTAGTTAATTTATTGGATAATATAGCACTTTTAATAGGTAATATTTCTAGTGATTATACCAGAAAGCATAGTCTTGCTCTTTAATACACACAATAATTAAATTAGAATCAGATAAATTTGTAAGTTTGTTTCTAAACAGAGCTCTGATCTACGCACGGAACCCAGCGTACAGTGGCAAGCTGCTGTACGCTCAGTCAGAAGTCGGATGCCGAGCAGCATGGGCGTACATTTGGCAACACTTTTCAGCGTACATCGATGGTGGCGCGCACTGAGAATGAGCGTACAAATTGACGTTTAAAAGCGCACCCATTTTTAACATGGCAGTGAGATGTCTGTAGTAATTCTATAGTCTGTGGCTAAGCCCCCCAAAATTTTCTTGACAACGTACAATTGGAAATTCTCACAGCCTAGAAACATAACAAGAAAGTCAACGGGTTTTAACGTCGGGTTATCAACGTCGCGTTAACGTCGGTTTAATGGGTAAATGGAATTACCGTGGTCCATGTTATACGAGCTCTATCAACACTGGCAAATCTGAGTTAACCGGACGTTGAGAGTTTCCAACGCGGACCGACGCCGAACCAAGTTATACGGGGCGCTGTCAACGCGCACTCGCAGAGAGGCCACAGTAGTCACCAAGAAAAAGCATAGACTTTGTCTTGGTTCTAGTTGTTATTATTTTTTTAAGTGATTACTGTGCACTTCAAAGTGACAAAATGTTTGACACGGAAAAAATATTTACGCTGTTGTTCGATAGCGTAAATATTTTTTCTACGGCAGCCACCTCTATATGACATTAAGACAAAGGATTCTAGCAATAAACAATTGAAAGCTAAATGCTGGAATGAGGTTGGCGAGACAATGCCCCATCGTCTACACTTCCTCCTACACAATTCCTCATATGTTTCTACTAATTTTAATACACCTAGATAACCTAACTGAATAGTGTCCATCTTGGAAGTGAGTGACGCGACGTTGACAACTCCTAAAAAACACGGGACTCGTGTTGACGACGCGTTACCAACGTCGAGCTTTCAACGTCTCGAATAACTTGGGAATTTTACGCTTGGTTTTCAGCGTTATCAACGCGGTGCTAACAGCGCTCGTATGACATGGACCAAAGTGATACAAAATGTTGGAAATCCAACGTTACTTCAGAGTAACGTTGTAACTGAAAGGCTTGTTTATCGGTTTAACGAACAAAAACTAGAACAAGCTAATGCTGTTGTTGGTTTGTTTGATTTAGAATTTGAACAATCAAAAAGGCTTTTGGAAAAGTTTGGTGATGTTGGAAAAAATAAGTACTTCTCTACTCAAAGGGGAAATATCTATTGCTAAACATTGTACTATTGACTCTTCCTAATCAACTTCATATCGTGAACAAACAAGAAAGTAAAATTTTAAAATATTAAAAGAATAGTTAAACAAGAAACATTTCCAAACTTATTCAAAGCTTTGAGAATTTCTGCAACCATTCCCATTAGCTCTGAATCAAACGAGAGGAGTTTCTCAGCATTAAGGAGACTACAAAACTGACTGAAGACCTCAATGACCTTGCTCCTTCATTAAAGAAATCCCTAGACTTAGCGCTGCCAACGCCCACGTAGATTTAACGTTAAGTTCAAGTTCAATACTGTCTAACCGGACATAAATATTTTCTATATTGGAGTTAGAAATAATAGTTGTCCCCTGTACAATACAATTAGTTCATGAGCCAACTACTATTTCTTGTAGGCTTACAGTTTTATGCGTAGGCCAAGAATATCTAAGTGAAATCATCGTCTAAGCAGGGGCGGATTTAAGGCTATATCTTGGGGAGGGAGGTGAAGCACTTTGGGAGGAGATACTTCTGGGGGGTATGGAATACCCCCAGGTACAAGGGGGGGGGGGGGAAATGTTTGAATAGTTAGGAGTCAAAAAGTGAAAATCTGTGCTCTAAAACTGCAATGTTGTTTCATACACAAGTGACTAAAACTATAACAATTTTTAACAACATTATGCATTTTTCCAATGGAAATTATAAAAAAAAATCAAGTTAACGTGAGATGAGCGAATTTTGAAATAAAAACACGCACTCTAATAGAAAGAATGAACTAAAAAAAAAATTAAAATTATTGTCAATATTATTAGGAAAATAATAACATACGGAAGTAATGTAATTTAAATATTACATTTCTTTGTACAATAGCCTAAATGTCATATAAAAGTTGTTTCGGGTTATGGTCAAAGGTCAATAGACTTACAAAAATGTAATCAATTACATTAAATTAGTGAACACGTTAGGTATCATAATAAAAATAGGTACACCTTTTTCATTTAATTATTAATATTTATTTATTACAACTGTAGTTAAACATAGACAATATTTACAAGATAAGCTTAGCCTTTCTCTTGGAATTAATTTGTGCAAATCTGCCAATAACTTTTCGTGGTCTAGACGAACATCTCGGCGTATGAACATCAATGCAAGGCAAGTCCATTAACCCGTTTCTCACCACATCTAGATCTTAAGTTTGTTTTCAACAAACGAAGACTTGAAAAAGACCTTTCAGCTCTGGCAATGCTGACTGGAAGAAGGCACTTGAGCATTATTTTCATCAATGGATATGTAAACAAGATAGACAATTAATTGACGAGGGGAGTTCGGGGCGTTGTTATGACGATATATATATGGAATGTTTTGTTTGAATTTACAAAATCATTATGTCTGATTGTATTTATAAAATCAAAGTGAGAAAAATGTTTATGTCATGATTTATTTAGTGGAAGATTACTGTATATTCACACTTCATCTTGCCAAGGAAGGGGGCGCCACCTGCATACCTGCGTCTAAGTAGTAGTTGTAAGTGAAACATAACATATGTTGTCAAATCCTTTTGGTGCGAGGTTTGTGTATTCTTGATCAGTTAATCGCTTCCCATTTGAAAAAAAACATGATTTTTCCCACAAAGCTACCGCTTAGACATTGCGCTATCACATATATATTCTTGATCCATGCATAAACCTGTACAAGAAAACATAGGCAATATTTTCCACACCAGGTGGTGCCAATTAGGCTTATTTTCGGTGTTGTTTGAAAGACTAAATCACTGATTTCACTTTCAAGTCACAGAGTAGTGAACCACTGTTTGTATTTCCGCCAACTCATTGATAAACCCATCTGTGAACAGTCTGGAATTATTTCGGAGAACCATAACTACAGTTAGAAAGCAATTTCGATTAATTATGTACAATCTTAGTTCGTAAAAGTTAAAAGTCGTGTATCAGAAAAGTCCCCCTTCTTGCAGTGACAAGAGTGATTTCCCTCCCATTCAAATGGGAAGCCATTAACTGACCAAGAATACACACACCTCACGTCTCAAGGATCCGAATGTTTATTTTCCTTTGTAATTAATCAAAAGGAACCACGCAACTCTTTTAAAATGAGTTTCCTTTGATAAAATATAATTTATTCACAGGTAACCTTGATCGGCATTGTCCGGTCAAGTACACAATACAGGCGAACAGAAACGTGTTGTGTTTGTCAAACGTTAGTACAGTATTGTGGTCGGTTTTGTAACAGGCCTTCACTCAAAATAATTGTTACGCAAATTTAACTAGTTGTGGACGAACGAATTCCACGTTAGTATTACTTTACACAAATTGGAAAAAAGTTTAATATCTTATCTTCTAAAGCGAGAGATAATTGTCTGTCTGCTAAATGGATCTGGAATCTCCGTCTAAGGATTTTTGATTTTATATGGGGCTTTTGGCCACGAGAAATCGATTGGAAATGGTCACCAGTTTGGGAAAATTTGTTTTCTACGTCTTTTTATTAAATTAAAAAGTGAAATTTGTCCATTTTAAACAATACAAAGCACAGCTGATGCAAATGTTTTCAATGTCATTACAATAATCATCTGTTTTCTTTTAAACGAAGCACAGCTGATGCAAATGTTTTCAATTCCATTACAATAATCATCTGTTTTCTTTTAAACTGTATTTTATTAGAGGTAAGCCTAATGTTGTATCTATTTATAGTTACCATGGCAACGAATACTTCTGCTAAATAAACATACCCTTTATTTAGTTGTTTAATGTTATAGGCCTAACCTAAACGATGTTCACGGAAATTTGCAATAATAGTTATTGACGTGAGCGAACTAGGCCCTGCTTATAATCGAGCTTTAGCTCGGTCTCCTGGTACTTATTTACTAAAAACTAAACTGAAAACTAGGAACACTAGCTAGGTAATTAATTGTCATTACTTAACTTTTTAGTTCCAACCACTCGAGTGCCATCTGTAATGCTTTTTATAATGTAAGCTATCATGTAAGCTAACAAATTTAATAGGATATCATTTTCAATTTTGAGAAGGACATAGGTATGAAATGATACAAAAAAGATTAATAAAATAAATCCACTTTTTGGTAACAAAAAGACCACAGCAAGCCTTTTCAATCCAAAAAAGTTGTTAAATTAGCTTCAGATTCCATCATTGCCTTCTTTCTTATATTCAGCCTGTTCTGCAATTTTCCTTCAAATTTCGTTTGGAGGCATTTTAATTTTGAAACTAAAACATATTCGAATAAAAACTAAATTTAAGTATTTATTTTATATACTGAGGCTCACGGCTTACTACTAATTATTACTAACGTGGTGGTATCGTTTAAAGGGGTTTTATTTAATGATAACAGAACCATTTTTTAAAGAATTTTATCATTTGTAGTTTTCAAATAAGCCTACTCCTGCAAATTTAGCCCAAAACACCACTCCCCCCCTTCTATTTCAGAAAGTAGGCTACTGCAGCTTAACATTCTGAAAAGTAGAGGTACGTTTGTGGAAAAGTGATGAAAAATATGATTTCCATTTATGAGGTATTCGGTAATACTGTGTGTTGGGGTCACCATCTCCTTTCAACGGTCCCCATAACCAATATGTAATTTATTCCCGACCATGGTTATTGTTATTGGTTAGCTTGTTAGTTTGGAATATTGAGTACACTACGTGTTGATGCGTTTTTGTTATTATTAAAATAATAAAAATGTCGGGACATCTGACGTGACGGTACTTCATCGGTGTATTTGATGGAATCACATATTGTGGCACATTGTCAAACAAAACCATATATTATTCAGTTCTTCCTTACTTTGTCCATGACCTGTCATATGTTAGTCTCGCCTATCGTTCAGTCTGTTATTTGTACACTGACTTACATTACTGTAGGCCTGTATTTGTTCACAGAATCTTGGCCTGATAAGATTGCCAACAAACCAAATTTTATTGCAATCTTAGTAAGGAAAGACCAAGCCCAGGTGTGTTTTGTGTTGAGCTTTATTATTATCTCTGAATTGTGTTTATTTGTAAAATCTGTTTAATTTATTGTGCAGTACCATTGTTTGTGTATTCAGTGCGAGTGACATATGTAACAGTGTAGCCTACGTGGAATAGATAACAGAGGAATTAATTAATTGCGTCAGATCTTTTACTTTTGCTGCTATCCGGATAACTAAGGCAGTAAATACGAATACCTTTTAAAACTTAAAAAAAATTGAAACATATTTAGGAATTGGTAGTGTAATCCAGAATCATAACTTTTTCAATGTATTTACTGTGTTCAGGGTTGTTTTCTGGGTCAAAGATTAGCGTTAGTCTAAGTTAAAAAGCATTGATTGAATATAATAGAATTCGAAACACGTTATTACGAACGCAAGTTTCAACTATTTTGCGACTTGAGTTAGAACTTTTTATTAAAATCATACTGTACACTCGGGAGTTTTCTTTAAGGTAAAAAAGAGCCTTAAAGATTTTCTCGAAAAGCATCTAAAACCTCCTTCGACTCTAATGCAGAATTTACTACAGTACAATTAATTTTTGGAAAAAACTAGTTGTTAGATTAACTTATATACTTCACTAAAATACTGTATAGGATGCTTTTTGAAAAGATTTTACGAAGCATATTATTAGCTCTTTTTGAGACGACTATTAGTTCATAAAACCCTTTTCATCCTCTACCACATTATTGTTAGGAAATTTATTGATTATATTATTTCTATAGTAGGCCTGTAGATCTCTTTTGAGGATTTCCCACCCAAACAGTTTAAACAAATATGGCGTTAAAAGAAAGAGAATTTGCCGGAGCAGTGACAATTTGTTTTTAAAAAACGTTTTATTTTCGCTAACGTTAGCTCTACCTTTTCCGTAGGTCGATTCTATATTGCGGTACCTCTATTCATTTTAATTTCGTTTTCACTCACTTCCTCATTTTCAATTTTGTGGCGACATCCTCTTTTAAAAAATATAAGGCGTGACCCACCACCGCTTCGGAGGTATCCTTACAAGAACCAGTACACATAAAATTTAGAACTTTAAAATTATAAGTTGAATAAGTGTTTGTGAAAACTGTTTCAAGTAAATTACAACCTTATATTTTTGTTTGTAAATCATAAATTTGGTTTAATATCAGTTGTATTGAAACCAACACAGTTGTATAGTGTTTTTATAAACACATTTTACTCTTCATACGGTTGTGGAACAAAGATGAGGATCGAGCTTATACATGTATGTTATATGCAAGGGTACTCCAGTTTTATTTGGTTTCACGTTTTGTTTTTATTTATATTCTGGTAGATCACTTAGAATTAAATGATGAAATAGTAATTATAATCTCCATGAAAATAGCTTAGTTTTAAATAATCCATTTCTAAAGAAAATAACAATGTTAGGGTAGAGGATGATACGAACCCTTGGCGTTGCTTTTCTTTGGTTTAATTATTTCTACTACAATCGCAAGATATGAGCCTAGAAATCCCCAAGCGATGCGTTTAAACATTTGTAAAACCACGTGTATTATACATAAAGGTCAGTTCCTCTATGTTATAAATACTATTAAAACAATAATGTTCTTCAATACTGTCTGCAGTTCTTGAAAATATTGTTTTCCTGTTGTAGGCTTATCACGATGCGATTACTTGTCAACCCAGGAGCATACCTTAACCTGTCAAAACAAGAAGCGGAAGATGCAAAAGGTAAGTTTTCTAATTTTTTAAATGCTGTTTGAAAAAAACATATTTTTAGTCGAGTTTTAGTGGTTTAAACTTAAAAAATGTCAATAATAAAAAGCAGAAAGTAAAATTTTTATGATCATCTGCATGTGGTTGATAGTAGAGGTGAGTTTCTACAAAATGTAGTTTTTCCATGGTGTGTTTATCTCTTCTTGAACAAGATGGACTGTATAGATGCTTCAAACTACCACTACTTAATCCGAAATAAAGACCGTCGTTTAGTTTCCGGTTGCTGTAGTAAGTTTTGTGCACGCCAAACTAGATCTACTTGTATTGAACTTTCATAAAAAGCTGGTAATAAATTAAACAACTTAATTTCATACACTAAATTAGAATCCAAGTATCCCAAAAGTGTTACTATTAAGTTCTGTATTGGAAGTTCTACCTCCAATTACAATTTTAGCTTTCTATCTTTTGTATTTAGTTCGTCTGATAAAAACTTTTTAAACAAAAAATATTGTATATGGTTACATTTTTAACCTGCTCCATATGATTGTATTTGGATAACCTAATAGAACTCCGATCCAATGCATTTCGTTTCACTGGAAATTCGACGATAGTGGCGCTATCTATTGGGGAAACGATGGAAGCTGCGTGAAACACCAACGCTACCAATGATTTCTCCCTAGCGCTACCTCACGGCGCAATCATGCACTATTTTCGCAACAACCTTTTTTTCGGCACACAGCCCCCGTATGCATGCAAAATCTATTTTATTATTCATGATCTATGATATGGAGCACGTTAAAAATGTAACCATATACAATATTTTTTGTTTAAAAAGTTCTATCTCCAATTTCAATTCAGCCTGTTCCCCTTGTCTGTTTAGATCGCCTGATATACCATGGAAATCTATGTTTAGTAGTTTAAACATGTTTTGTTAAACGATTGATATTTTGACAATTGTTTTGCCGGAAATTTACCAGCATTTGTGAGTACAAAATGTAATACAGCTATCTGAGAGTACGCAATATAACAACTCTCCTCATCAACTCATATAAAAGCGAGTGCACGTACGTACGTGAGAAACATATAATATAACAGCTGATTTCACCCATCGTATGTAATACTTAAACAAACCCAGTGTAGATTATAGTTCGGGGTTATGTTTACAACTTCAATTGTTATAATTTCTTGTGAAGTTGATTTTTTTAAATATGAGTTATAGAACTAAGGTATGCTATAATATACGTTATAATATTTGCTTTGAGGTTATAAACTGTATATAAATACAACCTTTTGTCATCAATGTATTTTTAACTTCCCGCTACCAATAATGGGAAGTTATTGATTTCGGTCCGATTTTCGAAAGTCGAGTTTTCATTAAATCTCCACGTTTTAAGGTCCCAGGAAGCCATTCTGACTATTCCCGCCGAGGTGTCCGACCGTGTGTGTGTGTGTGTGTGTGTGTGTGTGTGTGTGTGTGTGTGGATGTATGTGTGTAAATAAATTTTTGTCGTACAGTTTCTCAAAAACGAATCAACCTATTGAATTCTACTACATGTCATTCGAAAGGGTGTATCAAAACTTAGATCTGATTAGATTTGAGAGTTAATCCATCGAGCCAATCCGAAGAAATTTAAAAAAATAACCTAAATTTTTTTTGGAATTTTTATGTTTTTTAAAAATAACTTTAAAGCGTGCGAAAAAATCATAATAAAACCATGTATACATTTTTTGTGCTTAAAAAACTGCGTCGACTGCTTTTTTGAAAATGAAAATCGGACGACGCATTCAAAAGTTATCGTTGTTTAAAAATTCACAAATTTTCGTTTTTTGGTATTTTTTGGTATTTTTTTAACATATCTTCCAGATTTCTCAACCAATCAATATAAACCTGTACATTTTCTTTTTGTGCTTTAAAAACTGCGTAGAATGCTTTTTTAAAAATGAAAATCGAACGACGCATTCAAAAGTTATCGTTGTTTAAAAATTCACAAATTTTCGTTTTTTGGTATTTTAACAAAAAAACTCATTTTAAGCGTTTAAAATTCAAACTAAGCGGGAAGTTCTAGGGTTGGCTTGCACGGTCAACCAATTTTTGTTTATACAAATTTAAAGAAGAGATACCTATTCGTTTAACTCCGGAAACATTCGTACATCATCGTGTAATATAAACATATTCGATTATTAATTTCTTCACTATAATATTCATAACTTCTAAATCATTTAATCTATCAATATTAAATAAAAAGCAATTAAAAGATAGTATTTTTATCTTTTTTTACATATACAGGGTGTTTACAAACTCCCTGGACAAATTTTGTGTATTTGTTCCTTAGGTCAAGACAATAAAAAACGTCATATAAATATGGGTCTGACATGCCTAGTTTTCTGTCTGTCCTTCTGTTTGTGTTTTTTATAAATTATTTTATAACTTGAGTACTATTTTAGATATAAACTTCAAATTTGGCAAGAACGTGTACCTTGGTAGGCCAAACAAGTGTATACAATTATGTAACAACTGTACCCAGCAAATTGTTGTTTAGTGCAAATTTTGTATGATATTTATTTCAGTAAATGTCTCATTACTCAGTTATTTACTATCCGATTGTAGCAAATAAAGTATGATTTTGTTCGTCTTAAAATTCTACATTTTTTATTTCCGATAACATTTTTTTATAAAAATTACGGTTTTCGTGAAATTTAACATCAAAGATTTTAAATGGCCGCCATCTTGAAACTGTTTAAGATATCGTAACGAAATTGTATACACTTATTTTACCTACCAAGGTACACGTCCGTGCCAAATTTGAAGTTTCTATATAAAATAGTACTCAAGTTATAAAATAATTTGTAAAAAACACAAACAGATGGACATTCAGAAAACTAGGCATGTCAGACCCATATTTAAATGACGTTTTTTGATTGCCTTGACCTAAGGAAGACATAAATTTTCTAGGGAGTTTGTAAACACCCTGTATATTAATGTAGACTATGTAAATAAAAATGTTTAACAAATATGCCTAGAATTTTATAATTCTTATTATTGTACACATTTACCGAATTAAAAATCAACGTCAGCATAGTTAGGTAGGTAAAGATAAGTATTCCTTAATGTTGTTTTTAAATAGTTTGTTCTTTAAATGATGTATTTCTGATGTGTATCTAATTAATCAGCCTGTGATTTTTCACGGGGGCTTAAAATAGCAAAAAATCTAAATGTTAAAGTAAATCCTCTATGTTAAAATATAACAATTTATTGTTTCCTTTGTTAGCATAATGCTTGATTTCTATAAAGTTAAAGCTTTAAAATTTAAATTAAATTAGATGCTTAATAGAGTGTTATTACTTAATGTATAAATATCGTGAAACCCAGGACTAGAATACTAGAACTTATTGGTTCGAAAACTTGTACCTTAGTACATTATTTCATAGAGAAGCATTGATACAAGAAACCACAATCTTAGTTGATGACAATTCAAAATCAATACATAGGCTACGGCACTTTTAAACAATTCATTAATTATATTGAATTGATTCCTTAATTATATTGAATTGATTTTTTAATTATATTGAATTGATTCCTTATGTTTTTGTTTATAACTGTACATAAGGAAGTTATTGAAGTTATTGAAGTTATTGTTTTGTATGAGGTATAGGTGCCGGTTGCGCTTGCGTAAAGGAGCTGCTGAAGCGAGACAAGTTTTACGGGTTGCCTATTATAGTAAGGGTAAACTTTATCGCTATTCTTATTTGTACTGCAACATTATATTCTCGTCTTATTAAAATAACGCTTGAATCCTGTTTCACCTTTTGCCAAATACAAATAAACGTCTTAATTTGTTCACCAACCCATAATTGGGTTGTGGGCGCAAATTTCATAGTTGACATGTTCGCGAAATTAGTTATTTGAATTTAATCAGAATTTTAGATTATTCCATCGGTTATTGGAAAAAGTTTACTGTCTATCCTAATCCAAATCTAAGAAGCAGTTATTTTCAAAGCCCGCTGTTAAAATAGCTCAGTCTGTAATAAAAAGGTTTTATGTCTAGAAGGTGTAAAACAAATCACAAACTATAATAGATGAATAAGTGAGAACTGTAAAGAAAGAGCTTATAACTGCAGCGTTAGCGTTTGTAATTTGAATGTAAATTTTGAAGAAAAAATATAAAAAATAATATTCCTTGCTATGAAATTATTTATTAACGGATTTTTGCTTGATTGATCGAAGTCCTGCACTTTAAAATTTGGATAGAGAATGTGAGAACAAAGGGGCGGAAAGGAAAAATCACCTGGAAAAATTCAACTTCTTACAAATTAATTTCGTGATTGGACGATTTTGAGTTTTATTGACAGGGCTTTAGCTTCAACGGTGGTGGTTTATTTACAACAATAAATCTGGTAGTTTATTATATTTTCCTAGTAAAATAATCGATGTTAGACAGAAATGGATAATCTAGTCAGAAAAACTTCCTAACAACATAAATGTAGTTAAAATTTTCCTGGCAGAACACTTAGTAACTAGAAATATGCCTCTTCAGGACAGACGGCCTTGTATCTGACGGGGTAGCGTACAATTAGGCCAATATTTCTATGAGCGTTACCAGAATGAAAACGAAAGCGTTTGCTGGAAACATCGGTGACGCTATCTGACGGTATATTTTATCTATATATATAAAAGCGAAATACCCATTCACTCACTCACTCACTCACTGACTCACTCATCACGATTTCTCAAAAAATACCGAACGGATTGAAATGAAATTTGGTATGTAGCTTCCTTTAGGGCCATAGGTGTTCACTAAAAAAGGGTTTGAAAAATTTGGAAATTTTAGGGGGTTTAGGGGGGATAAAAGTTATTAAATCACGATTTCTTCAAAACTATCGAACGGATTGGAATGAAATTTGGTATGTAGCTTCCTCTAGGGCCAT
>JAGFPH010008274.1:0-12275 GCA_018207615.1 Philaenus spumarius
CAAATTTCATGCCAATCCGTTCCGTAGTTTTGAAGAAATCGTTTTTTAATAAATTTGATCACCATAAACCCCCCTAAAATTTCGAATTTTTTCAAACCCTTTCTTAGTGAGCACCTATGGCCCTAGAGGGAGCTACATACCAAATTTCATTCTAATCCATTCGGTAGTTTTGAAGAAATCGTGACTAAACAACTTTGATCCCCCCAAAACCCCCCTAAAATTTCGAATTTCTCCAAATCCTTTCTTAGTGAGCCCCTATGGCCCTAGAGGGAGCTATATACCAAATTTCATTCCAATCCGTTCGGTAGTTTTGAAGAAATCGTTTTTTAATAAATTTGATTCCCCCCAAACCCCCCCTAAAATTTCGAATTTTTTCAAACCCTTTCTTAGTGTGCACCTATGGCGCTAGAGGAAGCTACATACCAAATTTCATTTCAATCCGTTCGGTAGTTTTTGAGAAATCGTGATGAGTGAGTCAGTGGTATTTCGCTTTTTTATACAGGGTGATTTTTTTAAATGGGCCACCATTGGCATCTCGGAAACTATAAAAGTTACAACAATCTTTAATAAATGGGGGACCTTCCCTACTTTTTCCCTTACATTAAAAATACAATATTAACATTTCCAAAAACTCCGCCATTTTTCCAAATAAAAAACCCCTATTTTTTATGTTGAATTTCGATTGAGGACACAAATTTAAGATATTTTTATTCTTTTGTATTTTTTCCTAAAATATACCGTTTATGAGCTACAGCCTATCAAAAATTTTCTATTTTATTTGATTTTTTAATTGGGCCACCATTGGGATCTCAGAAAGTATTAATTTTACAGCAAACTTTAAATGGGGAACCTTTCCTTGTTTTATGGGAAATTAAAAAATATGTAGTTAAAATATTTCTAAATGGCCGCCATTTTCAACACATGGCGGTCAACTTTGAAATTTCTTATAGAAACCCATTTTTTATGACAGATTTGGGTTTTAAATGTAATTGTAAGACTTTTTTATTCTTGGTGTTTTTTTGATAAACTTAACCGTTTAGTCCCTAGGAGCGCTGAAAGTTTCAGAAACCCTTTTTTCAACAATTATTAAAGAGGCATGTTTTACCATTTGAAACAATAAAATTTAACTCAAAGAACAATATTTTGTACAGTGGAATGTTAAAAAGCTGTGTCTATTTCACAAATACTTTATTTTATACAAAAAACGTACTTAAATTACTGTTAAATAAACGGTACCAGGAACTGGCACATACTTTTTCACAAACATATATAAATTATTAAACAGATTCACTGTGACTTGTAGGGTGGGGTAGGAGAGGTGATTTTATTAACAGTAATTTAAGTACATTTTTTGTATAAAATTAAGTATTTGTGAAATTACATCAGTTTTTAACTTTCCATTGTACAAAATATTACCCTTTGAGTTAAATTTTATTGTTTGCAAATTTTAAAACATGCCTCTTTAATAATTGTTGAAATAAGAGTTTCTGAAACTTTCAGCGCTCCTAGCGGCTAAACGGTTAAGTTTATCAAAACAAAAACACCAAGAATAAAAACGTCTTAAAATTGCATGTTAAATCCAATCCGTCATAAAAAGTAGGGGTTTCCATAAGAAATTTCAAAGTTGACCGCCATATTGGAAAATGGCGGCCATTTATAAATATTTTAACTACATATTTTTTAATTTCCCAAAAAACCAGGAAAGGTTCCCCATTTAAAGATTGTTGTAACTTTTATAGTTTCTGAGATGCCAATGGTGGCCCATTTAAAAAAATCACCCTTTATAGATAAAAAATTATATTAAGTACTAATTCAATACTATCACGTCATTGTAATACCATTACAACAAAATAAAGATGAGTCCAAAAGGCTGTGAACGTCTCAGGTTTTAGTCTGTATAAATTAGATGTTCGCAGTGTATTGAACTCACCACTTTTAGTCAATCTACTGAGTCTGAAACGTTACTGGGTTTGAAACACTGCGAAGATCTCTGGGGATATAGGCCTATATATATATATATATATATATATAGCGGATACCCTGATGATGCTGACTAGTTGAAGCAGCGAAACCGGTTGGGAAAAAGAACCAGTGAGTGTGTATGAGACGACGTAAGTAACATATTTATAAATAAATATACTCATACGATAAAAATGCTAATAAAGAAGGTAATATATATATATATATGTATATATTTATGTATGTGTGTGCGCTTTCTAAAAGACGCATTTTACGTCCGATTTGGGCCAAATTTGGTACACACATTGTGTTTCTAAATCGCTTAAACTGGTAGGTTAGTCAAAAAAATTGACCGGAAGTAGACCACATTTTTGACCGGAAGTATCATGTATATAATTGTGCGCACTCTAACGGACGCATTTTATATCCAATTTGGTCCAAATTTAGTACACAGGTTGGTTTTCTAAGTCGTTTGGACGAGTTTGTTTGCCAAAAAAATTTACCGGAAGTAGACCAAATTTTTGACTGGAAGTAATAAAATTATGAGATTTTTCGTACTAGAATTACATTTTTTTAAAGTTTTATTTTAAAAAAAATAGACATACGAAATAATTTTGCACATTTTGTTTTTTTACGCGACTTATAGCCCATCTGGTTCCCCCAAAAACAATCAAAACGTAAAATACAGTAAAAGTACCAGAATTAAATCCACGGCTTTTACCGTGGTGACCGATGGCAATATATTTGGTACATGCTGGCAGCACCTTTGCGAGTAGATAAATTTCAAAAATAGTTGTTTGAAACCCAAAAACATATATAAATTTAATTTTGGAAATTCGTTCAACTACGTCAGCGGTTCAGCTGCGTGGTCGAATTATTTTTCTTTGATTCTATGCTGTTGGCAATATATCAGATCATAAAGGCAATTGTATTCAAAATTAAATTTTTCATTTACGATTTTTTCTCGATTGCTTTTGTGGTGTTTATAAATCTCACAATGACGTTCATAGTGTGACTTTTATTTATTTTATGTATCGCTGACATATTCCCTTGTATGCTGGTGTAAATACGCAGGTTATCAATTAAATAATATGTGAATGCTGATTTTCTAGCTTTATTGTTTCTGCTGCTGGGTATATGCTCTTTAAATCTTTCTCTAAATGTTCTGCCAGTTTGTCCGATGGAATGCTTGTCACAATCACTGCAATTTAGTTTGTATATGCCACTATTGTTATATAGGTCTTGGTTATTTTTCGTGTCGTTGAAATATTAAAACTGTTTCTTGTTCTGTGGGCTATGTTGTAGTTGTATTTATTGAAAGTGTTGTGGACTTATTGATCAAAAATTGGAGTCTATTGCATTGGGATGTATTTTGCCTTTTTGTTGTCATTATTGCAGTGTAGGAGGTCTGCTACGGTTTTCAAGTTTTTTCTGTATTTTATGTACGACTTTGTCCACCTTTGAAGATTTATAACCATTGTTTCGCGCTATATGTTGGATAATTGCTATTTCATTGTTAAGGTCGTCTGGTATATCATGTTATTGTATGCTGCTATTTTGTGTGATTGCGGATGGTTCGAGGATGCGTTCATAGCATGACTGGTTTGTGTTGGCTTTCTATATATTTTAAAGTTGTGTTTATTATCTATTTTTGTTATGGTTGGGTCTAAATAAATGTAATAATAAATTACTATTGTTTTGACATGTTATTATATTTGTGTGACGTGTACGACCAATGTATGAAAAAATATATGTCAAGTGTTGTGTACGTATAAGTGTTTGAGTGGACATAGATAGCTGACCTGATGATGCTGCCTATGGTAGTGAAACATGTAGCCACATAGATAAGGTAAAGTAAAACTAGAGACTACAGTTGACCACAAACTATATATAACATATATAGTTCTAAGGCTATCAACAATGAATATAAACATTAGTATCTTGCTTCGTTTCAAATTAACGGACAATAAATATTTTGAAAACCTTTCTTAGCGAGCACCTAAAGCCCTAGAGGAATCTACACACCAAATTTCGTTCCAATCCGTTCGGTAGTTTTGCAGAAATAGTGATTTAATAACTTTTATCCCCCCCCCCAAGAACCACCCTAAAATTTCGAATTTTTCGAAACCCTTTCATAGTGAGCACCTATTTTCCTAGAGGAAGCTACATACCAAATTTCGTTCCAATCCGTTGGGGAGATTTTGAGATTTCGTGATGAGTCAGTGAGCCAGTGGTATTTGGCTTTTATATATATAGATTCGGTTAACTTATTTTCAGTAACAAAAATAACGAGGGGGGTATATATAAAATACATGTATATAACATTTTTAATTACACCTCAAAACGTGGTTTAATTACACTTCTAATAACCATAAGGGTCACTGCAATAGTTCGTCGTTACTATGGAAATTCGTTAATAATGTTAAATGCATCGTATTTTTGCTCACCTAATTACTACCGAACAATGAGCTGTAATATATTGATGAACTTATTGCTAAGCATATGTACATATTGATCATTTCCGTGGAAAACAGTGGAAAGCTGGCGTTATAGTGCGGTGTCACGTCTTCAGTCAAGTATTTAGTCTTGGAACCATCGATTGATAATATCCCGCATTTAGGTTAGTACTTAGACTTATACAGGGTGTTCATAAAGTCCCTTTAACCACCTTTATTGTTTTTGTTACCGAAAATAAGCTAACAAAACTGTGTACATCTACAGTTGCGCAACAGGACATTTTCGCTGACACATCTGACTCTCTGATTTCTTTGGGCTTATGGGGGAAGGGTTGTTAACAATTTCAAATGTAAAGGTAGGTGGTGTTATACACCATTGTAAAGCCTGAAAAAGAAAAAGAATGGCGCAAACTAGAGCTTAGTATATATTTTTATATACTTTATATATAGGCCTACTGATATTTTTGTTTTAACATTAAAACAGGTTATTAATTTGTTAATATTAAGCTTAAGTTGGTTGTTGAGGGTACTATTAAAACAAGTTATTTAACACGTTCACTGCTAGATCGTACTTCCTATGCTAGGAGCTGACCTTTTATTTTTTTATATTTATAGCCAAAATGAGTATAAATTACTTTATGTTTTATTTTTTAACTTTTAAACGTGATAATCACTAATATTTTAAAGCGGACACACAATCGCGTCCATATCACATAGGCTAAAAATTGCCGTGTGCTATTTCAATATTCTCAACACTGGGGTTGGCGTGCGAAGCAAGCGATACACTTTGTATTGAAAACAATCCCAATTAGGGGGTTGGCGTGGGAAGCACGCAATGCACAGTGCATTGAAAATACTGCCAATGGGTTGGCGTGCAATGCACTGTGCGTCGGCCGCTTCTCATAGTGTCCAGTGTCAAGCTCACATGTGCGTCCTTAGCAGTGAACGTGTTAATAAGTTTTTTTTATAACTGGATTCAAAAAGATTAACTACAATATGAAAATCTTACCAAGAAAGGTCAGCGTTTTAGTTAAATTTTGAAGAGATAATAAAATTATAATTCTCCAGAACTTTGATTGCCCTTTACTTTGAAACGAAGCAAGGTACTGGCTCTAGTTTGCGCCAATCTGCCTCTCTTTTAATAAGCTTTGCAACGGTGTGTTACTTGACCTACCTTTAAATTGGAAATTGTTAATCAACCCTGGCCCCAAAAAATCATAGAGAGTCAGATATGTCAACAAACGTGCTTCCAGTCGTTGGATATTTTTGGTCCAAACTTATTATTCATAGGAAAATATTGTAATCAGTTGATTGTAAATGCAAACGGAATGAAATTGCAAAACGATAAAAAGTTCACGACCTTGGTCTTTTTAAACTTGTCAAATGTAAAAACTCATTTTGTGTATTTAACCAAGACTATAAATTTCTCAGTGTAGAGACGGCAGATTGTTATCAAAAATCCGTATATTTAAACGAAAAATGTCAAGATACCTTTTTTGTAGGCCTTTTAATTCTCCATCGGATGGTATAACTGTTAAAATAATCGGACACAAAATAATAGTTACGTTATTTTAAATAATTGGGTTTTTTCAACCTGACAACCTATACCAACACAGTAAACACAACAATATGGTGGGTACGTGGTTAGTTATTACAAACAAATAATGTAATACATATTTTAAATTGTTCATTTTACTCAATTCAGACAACTAAAATGGATACAAAATATTTCTTGAAATTTGTAGATCTGAACTTTTTAAACAGCCGTAATTTTTAAACGCATGATTGGATATAATTGCTTATTTCTCTTGTTATATATCATTGCTAGGTTAAACTTAATGCCAAGTTTAAACTCAATCGGCAAACTGTTCTCTAGATATGAATTATTTTGTAAAAGAAACAAAATAGCGGATATCTGGAAAACGAAGCTTTTTTGGACCTATGCACATATGAACAATTTAGCTTTTTTTAGGTCTCCTATCATCTTCTGAGGTTGTGCCAATCTATCGCAAAACACCCTATATGTAAAACAATTAAAGGATGTAATACAGCCCTATCTATTTAAATAAGTAAGTAAATTACAATCAATCTAACCGGCCATACTGAAAACTAGCAAAACTGAAAGGTAATACCTGATATGAACATATAGGATTACTGTAACTCGACCTATTTCCGGCGGGTTGTGATAAGCTGTACAACAAATTTAACAGCTAAATGTAACCAACTACTCCAGCGACAGAAGTCACGAGTGTTAGTGAACACGTGCGCAAAATAAGCCGTAAGCGTATCCAGAAATAGTTAATTTCTAGATATCGATTCATTTTGTAGCATTTGTTTCGTGAAAATCATTGTTAAATTGATATTTTGGAAATTATAAAACTACAGCTTTTGAGCTGCACGCACGTCTCTTACTATTTGAACAAAAATATGTTTGCATAATGTTCTATTACACCTATAATCCAGTCAAATTTTGTTTTACCAGGAAAATTGTGGGGTAGTTTTGATTTCTTCCATTCTGTATGTTTTAGGGTGCTCAATCCGAATCTGGGGTTTGCTTGCAAAATTTCTTGACGCAATATCGACAAAAATGCAAAACAGGTCAAAAATCTAATATTTGCGGGCTTTATCTTATAATTCGAAAACTATTAACAATTCGCTATTAACCTATCTAGCCTATTCAAAATGGAAGAACATAAAATGTTCTACAAATTTTACTATTTAGGTTATTTCTCCGACGAACCGTTCAGACCCAAGTGCAGTTGAAAATTGCCGTATTCAGGCTGTCTCCGCAAAAACCCACTTTTACACACCAAAACTCTCAATTTTATTACTAAAGACTATCATTTAGTAAATTCCTCCAACTTTTATGTTGAATACATATAGGCTGGGTTGAACTGTTATGCCATCAGCAGTGCATAGACCGGGTTTAGGCATAGCTTAACCATTCATTCCATAAATTAGTTTTTTATAAAGAATTAATTCGTTCTTCAGTACAGAATAGGCGATCCTGGCAAAAAAAGTTGAAATTCCAACGAAAAATCTTAAAAATGATAGGCCTACATATTGTTGTATTGTATTATATTATTACATATTATTATAATTATAATATTACATTATTATATGAGCTGTTGTCGTTTAGAGGGTCCTGGTTGAGTTGTTTTGAAGGCCTCGGTCCTGGCACAGGTTCGGGTTGTTCTATTGTCTGGGTTCTATTGTTCATCTTTAAAATGAAAGAGATGGTGCGAAAATAACAACTTGTGATCATATCTTGTTTTTGTAGAAAATTGCCCAAACTGAGTGGTGCAGGTACAAATCTCATGCAGGTACAAAATGATGATTTGCAAAATATCCAATAAAAAGTTAACACATGAAAGACGTGGAAAAACAACACGAGCTGATAGGTTTAAGGTTGTGTGGTTTTGAATATAGATAAAACCGGTTGTATAAACTTAAACTTAAGAGACGAGTCTAAGTTTAAAGCATTTGTATTATAAACATTTTAAATTGTGGTACAGTAGTAGCAAATTCGTTGTGGTGTTCGTGAATTTTGATGAAACAAAAGATTTCGTGTAAGTATTTAGGTGGTGTTTGATGGAGATATATTGTGGAAATGTACATTGTAGGACATTACTCCCTAAACAATAAAAGTTATCGGTATTATGAATGTCTTATGTTTATTTGTATTCCTTAAACAACATCGTCCCTAAAAGCGTTTTAAGGTGTTTGTCCGTAGTTTACAGAAGGTTGGACTATGGAATTTGTTGTTGGAGAGGTATAAAAGTAACAAATATTAGAGTTTCCATCGTAATGCAGAAAAGATTTGTACGACTACTTATCAATACAAAGGGCTGCGGATAGTTTTAAAATGCCACCAGTATTATTA
Organism: Philaenus spumarius; assembly: GCA_018207615.1. Taxonomy (NCBI): domain Eukaryota; kingdom Metazoa; phylum Arthropoda; class Insecta; order Hemiptera; family Aphrophoridae; genus Philaenus; species Philaenus spumarius. Next base: position 8,299 of record JAGFPH010008274.1, read on the forward strand.
GGAATTTAACAAGTTCCAAATCCACAAGTGCTAGTAATTTCTGTTTAACAATAAAAAAGATTTAAAATAACATCAGTTTTACAAGCAAAATTTTTAACAGTTGTTTTGGTATGAAGCTGTGTTTTTAGGTTAGGCCTACATTTTAACATTCGGTAGTTTACTATTATTACCAATGAACATATAGACCACATCTTTTATACCATGTCTATCCTAGTTTAGTTGCAAAAAATTAATATTAGATAAATTTTAAATTTATTTATTTAGGAATTCACTAAATAACAGCCGTTTAATAATAAATTACAGTTTTGGAGTGGAAAAGTGCGATTTCGCGGAGACAGCCGAAATATGCCCACTTTCAATTAGCGCTTGAGCACAAATGGTTCGTCGCGGAGAAAAAACCAAAATAATAAAATTTGTAGGAAATGTTATGTTCTTTCACTATGTAAAGAGAGGTTATTTACCAAAAGGTCTTAGTTTTCGAGTTATAAGAGAAAATTCGTATAGATTCATTACCCTTTTTGCTTTTTGTCTACTAATAGCTACTTATGCAACCTAGATGATTAAAGTAACGTTCGTTCTAAATACTTAATCTGAAAATACTATAAATAACAAAAAAGAAGCGTACAATTCGGAAAATGTGTCGAAATAGGCTTTAAAACGTTTCCTACGTCGACCTATTTTGAACTAATAGCTACTTATGAATCCTAGATGGTAAAATTAACATCTACTCTAAATACTTAATGTGAAAATACTAACATACATTGGTAAATGACCCATGCAGAGATCAAAACATCTAAGTATAGTCCTTCACAGCTGCACTTTTTTTCTAAATTTATAATTTTTGATCCCATAGTCCAGAGGAAAGGGGAGCTACAGTTTGCCTTTCACATTCAACTAAAGAAAGACACATTTGAATAATTTCACTTGTGCTTTAGTTAAATAACCCTCAAACCATCGTGAGAACTCAACAGAGCCAATTTGCGAAAAATGCAGTTTCCAATTTTTAAAATTTTTATCATTGTGGAAATATTATTAGATCTACAGACGTCGTTCTGTGCCTTAATTAAAGCTAATAACATTCTATAAATTTACTTTTTTTTCTTCTTTTTTTTTTGTACTTGCAGGGCTCAGTCCTGTTTAAAAACTTGACGCGCATCAACAAATGCAAAGTACTAGTGAAGTGTAGGTTTGATAATCCCTGAATAGAAAAGGCGAAACGTACGTCACCATAAAATAAAAAATAAAAATAAAGGACTGAGTGCTGTAGTACACAAAAAAAAGTAAATTTATAGTAAAATTAACCAGTTCAGTAAGGCAATCAGAAATAACTAATAACATTCGCTAGAACTTCTCTTTCTATGACTTTACCCGTAAAATTAGTATTTCCCCCTGATTTCGGGGTAGAAAGTTAACCAAATCTTAAAATTTCACTTTTTAAAAAAAAAATGCCAATTTTTGGAGGGCTCAATCTTAGTAGTATTCTTTTACACAACTGGTTCTGGTGTCAAATTGTACTAAATTTATATTTCTTTAAAAACGTAAATAACATGTTTTATGAAAAAAACATTGTTTAGGAGATATAGCGAAAAACTGAAAAAATGGGAAAATTTTGCAGTTTTTCGAATGCTACGAAGTTAGCACAGGTCTTTTGAAGCTGCAAACTTGAATATACATTACTGGCAGTAGTCCTAACAACATATTAAAAAATCAGAACTAGCCATTAGTTTGCGATTTTAGCGATTTCTAGTGTACTATTTGACTGGACTGCCTGTCTCCACCAGTTTAATATTTGTTGAGAGGAAGACTCTTAACTTAAAACCAATTCTTTATTGAGAGGGACCTTTGTTTTTGAATTGAAAAAAAAATCCTGCACATTTATGTCATACAAACTATATTATAATTTAATTAAGGTTATATTGCAATTGGGGCATTTTTGATTTCTGAGAACGTTTAATAGGACGTCGGACAGTTTTAAAAACTGGTAATTTTAGATTAGTAAGTAAAACTTTCAATCATAGAAACTTGATATAATTCAGCTAAATATACACTAAAAAATAATCTTAATACATACAGAAAGAATCGGAATTATATACTGGCCACAAAAAAACTAAAATCAGCCCGTTTGGGAAAAATTTACCAATCTGCTTATTAATCGAAAAACGGAAAATATATTTGTAATGAATATAGAGAAAAGCTTTTCTTTACTACAAACAACTAACGAAAGTGGCATTGATAAATATGTTTCTTGTTATTTTTATGGCGAAATATCAAACTTAAAGTAATAATTTACCATAAAAGACATTTGGTTTTAACTTTAAATTATATTCATGCACCTCTGCCACCTTCTAACTAGTTAGGTTTTTTGTCATGTATTTGGGGCATTTCAGGCTTCCGAGAATATTTCAGCCGGACATCGGATATTTATCAAAACTTGTTATTATATAATGAGATAACCAGCAGACCCGGCGCGGCTACGCCAGCGTAACCTTAAACTGAGTTTATTTGTGTTTAAACTGAATGAAACGTTAAATTACTTTGTTTGTTGATAGTGTACTATTCTTCGCACGGGGAACTTAAAACTCCGATGATTCCATGGTAACAATAAAGAAATCAAGATCCATGAGAATAATATTTGAACTTTATAGTCACGTGGGTTGTTCATAGCATTAAGGGATTTTCTATAACACAATTATGCCTATCCGGAACCTAAGTATAAACTACCTTGTTTTGAAGATTTAGCTCAATAATGTTAAATCATTTTCAAGTTAGACCGGAACATAGGTGACAACGGACACCAACTTCAGAATACCGTAAAGGAAGGTAAAGGTGAGGGATAGGCTCTAAAATATTTGCGAAGCGGGATGTTTAAGTAGAACAGTTCGTTAAATCATTGAAAATATTGTAAAAGGACCGATGACCCATCAATATGATGTGCAATAGAGCCTTTATCTTACAAAGTTTTAAAATGAAAATAGTGGCTCTATTGCACATCATATTCATAATTTATTTTTGTTTTTTAATAGACCATATTGATGACCCTATAAAATTTATTAAATAAGCACGGGTCGATGGTCCATCGATATTATGTGTAATAGAACCAGTCCCGTATGAACTTCCTTGGTCCTAATGTTTTTTTGTTATTATTGAACTAACACATTACATAGTTGTAAAGCTAACATTTCGTTAATTTAGAATTTCTTGAAGATGTGAGTTGAAAGTACATTTACAAAATACTAACAAAACCCTGGGAATTAGTAGCACGGGGGTTATAATACATGCATGGGTCAGTTAAAGAGATCAACCAATTGCCTATTTAGCGCAAATCAAATAAAAATGATGTTTAGTATATTAGATATTACCAACAGCCTTTTGTTCTGTTTTTCAAACCAATACAATATCTTCTTCCTAGTTTTTTAATAATGGTTTCTACAATATTTTGGATGTCGTTACTTTATCTTATCATGTATGGTAGGTAATACGATATGAATATCAAAATAACATAATTATTATTCCCGCACTTTTGTTTTAGGAACTCAATTAAAATTGTAAATAATTTTCTACACTTTCTAATATAATGATATGAAACGTAGGACCTGGTCATAACCACAATCAAGAGATCTGTAATTGTTTGCATCTATTGTACAACTGAAAAGTTTTTTCGAATTGTAACGTGTCATTTAATCTCGGGCAAATCAATTGATCGTAAATATGTCTACTCGAGGTTACCACCTAAATGTGGCCCCCAGGCAGTGTACAGTCCAATGAATCATTTCATTTTTGACGAGCTAAACACTTTACTACTACTAAGCTGAGTGATAAATTAGCTAAGGTGGCGATCGACCTCTTTCATTTTCCAGTTTTTGAAGTGATAACTTCTATTGGCCCGTTGGGCACTTTCGACTTGGCTATGTTTTCGAAATCTCGCGTCACGCCAGATTTCTCGCGAGATCTTGCATCACGCCAGATTTCCCGCGAGA
>JAGFPH010008274.1:14750-36567 GCA_018207615.1 Philaenus spumarius
TATTAAATCACGATTTATTCAAAACTACCAAACGGATTGGAATGAAATTTGGTATGTAGCTTCCTCTAGGGCCATAGGTGCTCACTAAGAAAGGGTATGAAAAATTTCGAAATTTTAGGAGGGGTTAGGTGGATCAAAGTTACTAAAATCATAATTTCAGATCTTTTATTATTATGACAATAGTGCTTTTATTATTTAAGATCTATATATATATAAAAACCAAATACCATTCACTGACTGAACACTTAAAAAGAATAGAATTACGTTAAAAAGACTGAAAATACCAACCACCACGGACAACGCCATACGGGTCAGCTAGTTCTGTATAAATACGGGGGATGGAGCAATGTAAGATTAGTTATAGTTTGACTATTGCAGCTCGTGCATCACTGAAGATGGCGACTTTGTCGTTGAAACGCGTTTGAGTTAATAAACGTACTAGTTGTGAGATTGTGTGTTCTAAGTTTATTCTATCATAAAGTAGTGTTAAAACCATCTGAGGATGATGACCATGTCATCGAAATGTACGTACATAAGGGTAGTAAACATAACTTACAATGTAGTTGTTTAGTTATTGTTTTTGTTCCTTGTTTTGCGGTTCGGGGTTTTTATTCAAATCAGTGTGATTTTATCGCCACAGTGCTCTTGTATTTGTTTAAAGGCTGAAACGTTAATTATTTTCCTAAATAACTGATAATTTTCTGCACTACAAGTTGTAACCGACAGCGTTCATACCCAGAGCTAAATTATCCCTATGTTTCAAGTTGCATACTAACATCGCCCCGAGAATGTATAACCGAATTCCGAAAAACATTTTAAGACCTGTAGAAAATCAAACAAATATAGCAAAGTGTTGAAATGCTGGCTTTTAGACATACGTGGTGTTGAGAATTTTATGAGAGTGGTCTTGAAACGGATCATTTTTGCTGGTGAAATCATTTTCTTTCGTTTATTGTTTCTTGTAGTAGTTTTCAGATGTATGGCGATTGAGTAAAAATGTATAGTATTTATTAAGTGCATGAATGATTTACTGGTGAAAGGCTGGCGAATGCTTATGTGCGTGATATGTTGATGTATTTAGCTATATATGTGAAAGTGTGTAAATATGTATAGCTCGTTAGTTTTAGCATAGACTTTACGATGCGCTGGCGGGAGGGAAGAATATAGGCAAGTGGGGACGCTGTCCGCTGGAGGGGAAGGGACCCTACGCTTACTATCAAATTTTTTTTTTTTTTTATTTAAAGTCGAAAAACCTAGGTGGTTATCATCGTCACGCTTACTATCAAAGTTGTCGTGACAGCTTTGTGTTGTATTACTTGCAACATGTAAATACTGTATAGATATGGAACTTTTTATATCTATATATAAATATAATAAGAGTTTTGTTTGTAGACTGTTGAGAATACAGTAGTATGATTTTTCGTTTATTTACGTTTCATACACCAAAGAATCCGAAATTAGCCTTATCTCAATTTTTGTCTGTCTGGTTTCGGTAACGCTCGCAGGCCTGTTTCTTGTTCACGATTAAACGTTAGAAAAACTTATAAGGACAGATATAATAATTATTTTAACAAAGAAATAAACATGAGTAACAATAAAAACTACATTTTTATACTATTTACAAGTATTAAGTAAAATAAATAAACTTATAGGGCCTAACTTATTATTTAAAAATATACATATAAGTTGGCCTACGTTTATTCATGTAAAAGTATCGGTAGTAGTGTATTAAATTGTGTCTATTAATATTACTCTATGATTTGATATCAGCTGTTCCAATTAATTTAGTGAATATGCAAATCAGCTGACTATGCAAATCAATAATTTAGTTAGTGCTGTTAATATACGATAAATAACAATAATAAACAGCGATAGTTAAATATTAAATAGATTTGTTCCCGGACAATAATGTTGTTGGAAACCCGTACAATTGAAGACCGAAGTGTTCCGTTCAAAGCTCGGTAATCGACTGAGCTTCTCTGACCCCCACCACTCGAATTAACTCCGAGTCTACTGCGCACCTCGAGGTCACGGTCCATGCTACAAATTTCGTGCTGTAAGCAAATTATAACAGATAAATTACAAATTTTAAAGTTTGAAAGATTATGTAGAATTGTACTGAATCGTTTAATTTAGCAATACGTATTAACAATTGATTGAAATGTTCCCAAAAAAAAAACCTAAACCCTCGGAATGTTATCTTATTTTTGTCCGTGTTGTGCAATCTCAAAACTGCCTAAAGACCTTGGAGTTTGCATTATTGTGATTCTTTGAAGTGTCAATTTTACTTTTACTGAAATGTGATTTATATTTTGTCTAGTTAAGTTTGTATTACATGATTAGTGTTATTTCCGTGTATGCTTTGTTTACTTATTTTTCTTACACAGGCCTAAAAATTTAGGTAGAATTCAACCTTATCATTTGCCCTATGTGTGTCTAACTCTCCCTGTAGTAGTTCCATCTCAATTTTCCTTTTAGGCCATACTTCGAACCAAGTTTTTTTTTGTCTTCAATCATACTTTGAATGGGATTCGAGCGCCGGTCACAACGCCCCACGCCTTTATATTTACATTTATTTATTTCAACTTGTATTGTAAGTTTCTTTTTCTCAGCCATATAAACTCATACCTTCGACAATAAATCATTCCGGTATTTAACTCGTTTTTAATTACTTTTTCACGGCACCCATTAATGTCTTAAAGTTAGGGGTGGCATTTAAACGAAAGACAGTGTCATTAATTAAAGGATCATTTCAGAAACAGTATTAAAGTAAGACAAAGAAGTGAAATGACTGATGACTTCTGGGCTGTAAGTCTAGGTTTTTAATATCCTTATTACTCAAGTTTACCTCATGTATTAGCATTAAAATAGAGCTGGTGTTGTTTTAAAATAAAAGTCAGTTAAAGGTATGTCCAATTACAACAGTCGCATTCTGTGACTCAAATAAATTCAACAAATGTTTTAAATCTTTCACCAAGTGTCGTTTTGTGTTTTTATTTACTATGTTTTTATTTGTTTATGTGTTAAATGACATATTTATTAATCTCTGTTAATAATAAGAAGTGTGTTTTTATGTATTCGTTCTGATGATGCCTGAAAATGAAAAAGTGAAACGGCTGAAAAACGATAAGAAGACTTCTAAAAGGATTGCTAAGGCAAGGATAAATAATAATATTACGACAGAGTGTTTAATTAAACATATTTCAATAATTCTATTGCAGTATTTATTAGCAAACTGTTACAGTTTCTTGAAAATAATAAATCAGGTAAGACCCTTGCATGCTTCTCACGCCAACCCACATACTCGCTCCGCTTTCACGTTTTAGATATAACGTTTTACTTATACATACACACAAATAATTTAATCGTTCGCACACAATAGAAACCTTCGAAATTTTAGGGGGGGTGGGGGATCAAAGTTAATAAAAAACGATTTCTTCAAAACTACCGAACAGATTGGAATGAAATTTGGTATGTAGCTTCCTCTAGGGCCATAGGTGCTCACTAAGAAAGGGTATGAAAAATTTCGAAATTTTAGGAGGGGTTTGCGGTGATCAAATTTACTAAAATAATAATTTTAGATCTTTTATTATTATGACAATAGTGCTTTTATTATTTAAGATCTATATAGCCTATATATAAAAGCCAAATACCACTCACTGACTTAACACTTAAAAAGAATACAATTACGTTAAAAAGACTGAAAATACCAACCACCACGGGCAACGCCGTATGGGTCAGCTAGTAATTTGTATATAAATTAAAGGTAAACTTAAAGTGCAATGTCATGTATTAGCAGTGACTCTAATGACATATTTAAACTTGTATCACTTTATTGCAATGATTCACTCTAGTCTTGACGTAACCTTGCAAACAACTGCACTTACGTGAAAAAAATATAATATAACAGCTGATTTCAACCATCATCTGTAATACTTAAACAAAACCCAGCGTAGATTATACTTTGGGGTTATGTTTACAACTTCAATCTTTATAATTTCTTGTGAAATTTCTTTTTATGTGTTATAGAACTAATTTATGCTATAATACGTTATAAGATTTGATTTGAGGTTATAAACTGTATATAAATACATCCTATTATCATCAATACATTTGTTTATACAAATTTTAAAGAAGAAATATCGATTCGTTTAACTTCAAAAACATTCGTACATTTTCGTATAACATATACCCTAATCACTTTCGATCGTTAATTTCTTCACTATTAATATTAATAACTTCTAAATCATTTGACCTATCAATAAAAAGCAATTCAAAGATAATATTTTTATCTTTCTTTGGATATATAACGATTTAAAAAAATACTGTACACAATTTTAATAAATAGGCCTACAGTTTTTTAATCCTTTTAATTGTACACATTTACCGAGTTAAAAATTCCCGTTAAAGTCAGTTTTTTTTAATAGTATTTTTTTAAATAATGTATTGCTGATGTGTATGTAATTAATCTGCCTGGGATTTTTCATTGGGTCTTACTAGTTTATTAATATTATGTACATGTTTTTTAAACACGGTTAAATCTGTATATATAAAAGAAGCCGTCCTGACTGACTGATTCATAATCAACGTACAGCTAAAACTGTGATAGCTAGAGCCTTAAAATGTTCAGTCACCACTATGTAGAAGTTTATTTTTTATTAAATTTTAATTAAATTTTAACGAAAAATTTCAAGACACCTTTTTCGTAGTCCTTTTGATTCCCTAACGGATGGTGTAACTGTAAAAACAATCGGATGAAGGATAATAGCTAAGTTAAAGACAATGACAGCAAATGTACATACAATATTGGTGTGTTTACTGTGTTGGTATAGTATGCCGGGTTGAACAAACCAATTATTACACATAACTTAACTATTATTCTCCATCCGATTGTTTTTACAGTCCCACCATCCGATAGGGAATAAAAAGGACTACAAAAAAGGGGTCTTGAAATTTGTCGTTACAATGTACGGATTTTGAGTTATTTAGGTTTGAAATTTATTTAATGTATAAGGTTATGAAGCAATGAAAAATTATTACAATCATACATATAATATTTTTTGTCCCTCCATATGCTCACGTTTTTATATGAATTGTATTTTAGTTCCACTGTTCATTCAAAGTTAGTTTTGAAAAGAAAAAACTAGTTTGGCGGTACAACTTGGTCAAAATTGGCCGATTTACATCAAATTTAGTATAAAAATAATCGAAATTTAAATACAGAACGTAATATGATAATGGTTTTTAATAATTTTTGACAATAATTTAACAGACGTTTTGGTATTAGGCACCTAGTACTTGTTTTCATTGAGTGCAGCCAAGCGACACTAATTAGGGTCGGCCGGGCGGAAGACGCTAACCTTTTCCTGGTTCAGAATTACGCTGGCCACAACTATAGTAGTATTAACATAAAGTAGGTCACTGTGTGTCAGATGTTCATTCCACTGAATGGTTCTGATTTATCTGCAGTAGCTTCTAGGTTGAACACTGCATCAGGTCGTAGGGTTTAGTCCTACGCAGTCTTCGTGTTGGCCAACATCTGCATTAGGATGAGCCGGAGTCGTCCCTCATGCTTCATCGCCGCTACTTTGATCTTATCTTAATATCTCTATGAATGTTTCCATTGCGTATGTACCATGGCGCGCTCACAATTATCCGAAGTATTTTGTTTTAAACTGATTGAATTTTCTTTATATTACTTCTCTTAGCACATACTTACATTTGAAGGTCACAGCTCCAAACCCGTTTAAGAACCTGTTTGTATAAAAATAATTTATTGCTTATACTTAATCCTGCATTATTCCTAAAAAGCCAAAACATATTCTTGAACTTAATATCAAGCTCCTTTCTTTTCTTTGTGATGTGCGACTTCCAGTTCAGTTTTGAATCCAAATTAATTCCTAGGTATTTAACTTCATTTTTATAGGGAATAACCTTGTTATTTACTAGTACTGGGATTTCGTTTTTTTTTTCTTTTATAAGTGAAGTTTACATGAATAGACTTAAACTCGTTTAGTTTTATACGCCTCCTTTTAGTCCATACGTTGACTTTCCGGATGGCTTTCTGCAGTTTTTCTGTTGGTTTTTTAACGTTCTCACCAACAGCTAATATAGAAGTATCATCTACGAAAGTAGCTATTGTAGTTTCTTCATCTTGTGGCATATCGCTTGTATATAATAAATACAGTAGGGCTCCTAGTACGCTCCCCTGTGGCACACCAGCACTGATATCCTTAAACTCCGAAAATTCACCTCCGTATTTTACCCGGAACTGTCGATCTGAAAGATAGGATCTTAGGAGTTCACAAAATTGTCTTGGGAGATCTCTTTCCAATTTGTACACCAAGCCCTTAAATGCCAAACCGTATCGAAAGCCTGCGAGACATCCAGAAAGACACTCGAACAAATCTTCTTTTCTTCAAAGCTATCCTCTATTATTTAGGTGATTCTATTTACCTGATCAATTGTATAGTGTTTGCTTCTGAATCCGTATTGATAATATGGAATTAGGTCCCTTTCTTCTATTACCGGTTTTAAACGCATTAATAAGAGTCTTTCAAAAAGTTTTCCAATAATTGTTAGCAGAGAGATTGGTCTGTACGATGCCCTATCATTTGGATTTTTTCCTGGTTTATGAATCATTATTACTTCCGCGAATTTCCATTGTCTTGGGATGTATTTGATTCTTATCGCTGCATTCACTAGGTTTAACAGTTTATGCATAGCTTTATCTGGTAGCTCTTTTTAGCCGAATTTTTGAAGAAAATAAGAGCTATTACACTCGTAATATTATCCCTGTAATCAGGTCATAGCCTGGAGCTTTATATCTTTCAATTTTGTAACAGCTTCTTTAAGTTCATTAAAAGTCAAATACCTAATATTTGTGTTATCCTTTCCTTTCTTCATTGTAAGTGTTTGCTTAGGAAACGGTTTAAAAGTTTGTTCTAGATGATCCGCATTAAAGTCTGCCTTCTCTCTGTCACTTCTCGCCCACTCTTTACTATTTTTCCTAATATGAGGTACCTTAGTTACCGGTCTCTTAAATCATTTTGCAGCTCTCCATAACGAATAATCTGTATCAGCATCATCAGTTAAACCCTCAAGGTGCCAGATAGTGCCAGGCAGCGTGAAGCGTCACTTGAGCATGCTCTATAACTTCTTACCTGCTCCTACTCTACTGCGAGTCTTCAGTACAGTCACCACCAAAATTATTGAAACAATCAACACGACTACAGAACAGACATGAGTTAGGTATGCAGGCGGCAGACAAACGCGTGAAGCGGTGCTCTGACTGTACTCCGCCGCGAGAGGGGAAATGTTCTCCAGACTAGTGGGAGCCGGCGTAGGAGACTTGCACACTTCCCTCTTCACGCTCCATGCTAATTGGCGCTACATGTTTATTACATTATTTTTTAGTTCTTTGACGTGTTCTTTTAATTGGTTGCTTAGTCTGTTCGGCAAAGTTTTGTTAGCGACTCCGCTGCCACCTTCTTCGTTTCTTTTTTTCTCCAACCATCTCCCTAATACAATTTGGATAAGTCACGCCAGTATTCATTCTACGTGTCCCAAGTCTAGTATTACTCCATGCAGAATTTTGAATGTTAAGGATAAATAATAGTTCAACGTCTTGCTCCAATTGTGCTGGGGATTTTAGAGTAACTCTGAGGTCAATGAGATTCTCTAGATCATATTTAAACCCTTCCCAGTTTGTTCTTTTATTAGTTAGTCTTGGTGCATCTTATTTCACCTCTCCTGTATGTAGAAGTGCACTAAGAAAGGGTTTAGATTTTACTTGTTGAAAATGGTCAAAATACGGGGGTTTATTCCCAGCCCTATAAGCAGATAAAACAACTGATTTTAATGAACCTTAGCAACACAATTCTAGATGTGGCCTATTACACGTTTGTTCAATGCATTTACATTCATTGCCGTAGCAGCCAACTTAGAAAATTTAGAATTAGTTATTTATTTTTCACAGCCAAATTTGTTTAGGTCAGGTTAGCGAAATAAAAACCAACGCAAGCAAAAAATAATTGAAAAAAGCTTACTGTATTATAATTTACATATGTTGTTACATATTACCCAAAAAAAACCACCTGATCTTGAACCAACACACGTGTCTGGAAAGGTTTTAGATTTATTAGCATAGCGACCAAATTGACAAATTTAGAGCAGGTAATTATTCTTCACAACCAACAGTTATTTTAGGTTAGGTAATAGCAAATACTAACAAGGAGATGGATAAATAACTATTGAGCTTGACTTGTGAGAAAGTAACTAGGTAAAATAAAACCTGAACACAAAATCTCACAACAAATTCGTTTACTAACTTCAAACGCGTTTCAACGACAATGTCGCCATCCTCAGTGATGCACGGGCTAACAGTAAACAAACTGTAACTAACACTGTATTAGTTGTTAGTTATAGTACAATGAAGTTGTTAGTTATTGTTTGTTTACTGTAGCCCGTGCTTCACTGAGTATGGCGATATAGTCTTTGAAACGTTAGTAAACGTATTTGTTGTGAGATTTCGTGTTCAGGTTTTATTTTATAAAGGAAATGGATTAATACCAAGGTCAATAGATAGTAAAGGTTGCCTCATTCGGGAAATATAAAAAAAGTGGAGTGGGGGCTGTGACGTAGTTGTAGTACACTGATATAGACACTGATCAAGGTTTTAACTTGTACGACGAAACATACATCTCCCATTGTAGCGGCGTGTTTGTACAATGACGTCACTGGTCAGGGGGGTTCGAGTTCGTTTACATGACTATGAGGCAACCTTTACTATCTATTGACCTTGGATTACTATATCATTATTCAAACACCTATCACCATTAAATTTGTGCCAACTTTATGTTTTACTAGGCCTATTTGACTATTTTGAAATACTGCTTTGCCGTATCACATTATAGTCATATTTAAAAATTGCCTCTCTTCTGTACAAAAATAAAAATCTCTGTTCAGTGGTCATTCTCGTGAACATATCATAGTATATAATAATCTGTTTGCATTTGCTTCGCCGAGAGTCGAGACGAGGGTTGGTGAGCGGAGCGAGCAGGATATCAACCCTTTAGTCAGTTAATATCACAACATATTTTGTCATTATTTCTCTATCCAATAACATTAAATACGCTGAAATTACCCAATAAACTATTTAAACACAATAAAGACCAATACAGTCGTTTAAGAATAGAAAAGGGGTGACGACTGCACAAAGAACCAGCAATCTTTTACATATAAAAATGTGGTTTTTTACTTTCTCCACCCTATACGTAGCCTAGTATACGGAGAAAGTATTGTTTTCGTCCAAATCTTCGAATTTGAATTTTTAGTGGAATTACCTATTTTGGTGCTCCCTGAACCCCAAAAAAAAATTTTTAGTGGAATTATCTGTGTTGGTGCTCCCTGAACCCAAAAATATTTTTAGTGGAATTATTTGTTTTGGTGCTCCCTGAACCCAAAAAAAGTGGTTTTTTGGTGATGTCTGTCCTTGTGTCCGTGTGTATGTGTGTCTGTAATAATGTGGACAGAGCTGGAGACCACACCAACGGTCCGATTTTGATGAAATTTTGTATGTAGGTTTAGCTCTGGAATATCTCCAGGTATTTTCTTCATTTTTCAAATTTTGGATTTTTAAGTGGTTTTACCCCCAAAAAATGGCAAAAGAACGAGAAGAATCAAAATTTCTCAAAAACGGCTCTAACGATTTTGATAAAATTTGGCTTATTTGTAGCCCTTAATGTATCCTACAATAAGCAAAAAACCGCATCTTTCTAAAAGTCCTCGTTTATGCAATAATAATAATAATAACTGATTTTTGGGGGTTTGGCCAAAAAGGGGGTTTTTTTCCAAAAATTTTCAAAACCTTTTTTCGTGCACCTATACAGGCCTAATTGACATGTTTGGTGCAAATTTGTTCGAAATCGATCGAATAGTTTAAATAATAATAGTGTAACATAATATAATGTGTGTTACATGCATCTAATATTTTCCATGGTAACATTTTCCTACTTTTGCAATTCTAAATAACCACCTCCTATGTACTCTTGGGAAGGTGTAAAGTTTCAACTGGGAGAAAGTATGTGGCAGTTATCTGGTACTGTTTATTTATTTTGTTTAACAAAAACTATCCTTTTTTCTGTCTCGGAAAGTTTCCTAAGATATTGAAAAACAAACAACATTTATGTATACATAAACCTGTTGAACTGATTATTAAAACTAGTAGTGAAACACACAGATATAGTATTGTGAACTGTGAGCGAAGCGAAGCAGTCCATAATCCGAGGCAACAAGGTCGAGGTGCAAATTCGCAAAGCGCGTCTATGATCTGAGGCCGCAAAGGCAAGGTGCCAACTCGCTACGAGCAAACGGTAAAATCCGTGAGCCGGGGCTGTAAGCTAAAGTGCGAAACAATTCTACTAATACATTCATAGACGCAGCCTTCGTGAGAAGACCAATTTCCCAAGTTCTTGTGTCAAACCCTTAAACATATAAACTTAAATTCTGAAATTCGCTCAACTCACGTCAGCTCTTCAGCTGCACGATCGAATTATTTCTTTTCAAATTGAACGTCGATTTTCGAAAGGTTATCTACAGCTAAATCATATTCTATGATAATATTGATAAAATTTCTACAACTTTTTTGAACAGAAAGGAAGGATTTGAAAAGATTTTCGCTGAAATGTTCGACAATAAAAACCTTTATAAATTGCTTCGAGGAACCTGGGGCAGAATATTTCTCTATTTCACCAAATTAATAAAATTCGATATTGTATTGAAATTACTGTGCACATTGCACATATAATAATAAATTTAAATGATTGTTCAATTCCGAGAACATTGATTTCTCCCATATAAACAAATCCCCTGACAGACCTTCGTGTCAACAGAACAGAGTTTAAATCTCACTTAAACCCGTCTTTCTACGTTGTGGGGGGGGACCAATATCTTTGTTTAACCTAGGCTTAGTTTTATCCTGGCCCGGCCTTGTTTGCAATAAAGCTCCCAGAAGTTGGGGAACGATAAAATACAAATTATCTAAATTCCAAAGGTAACTTTCGTGTCAAATAAAACAGTCGGACTCGGTGGGTTCTGTTTTTTATTTCCAAATTTGTCACAGTTCTTTTGCAGTTAACTGTCTGGGTGTTGGATAAAATATTAATTATTTAATGGTGAAATTTAAACCATGAAATCCTTTATTCTAAACTAAATACAATACAAAATAAAACAAACCCAAACGAAATTCGGAGAATAAAATAAATATATTATTACAATGAGGAAAAATAACGAAAATTCGTCAAAAACAAAATGAAATGACGTTTTAAGTAAAATAAACTTTCGTCGGCACTTAGAAACTCTTACGTAGTACTGGAACCGAATTCATAACTTTTTAACATAATATAAATAACAAGTTACACAATAGCCTATTACTGGTGACAATGCTTCAGTGACCGACTACCGTCTTGAGTAAAGTTCATATAAACATTACATAATTTGATGACGCAGCAGAACCGCCGACGTGAGTTGAGCGAATTTCCAAAATTAAGTTTAAATTTTTTAGGGTTTCAACCAACAATTTGGAAATTGGTCTGCTCATGAAGAGCGTTGAATAGCTGCCTCTGTGTACGAAATACATTATTAGAATTCGTTGGCCCCTCAGCCTCCAACCTCAACTCAGGTTCGTTCCGCTCGCTGTGGACAAACTTGCGTACAGATAGTGCCAAGTAGCGTGAAGCGTCACTTGAGCATGCGCTGTAACGTCTTACCCTCTCCTACTCGACTGTGAGTCTTCTGTACAGTCACCACCAAAAAGTGTTGATATACAATCAACACGACTACTTAGCCGACATGAATTAGGCATCGATGTATAAACACACTGGATTGCGCGCTGAGTAGCTGAAAGGTTCGAGAAACGAGCCGGCCGGCGTGGAGCTTCCCCCTCCACTGGCGGGATAGACCCGCGGTGGGCAGCGTGATAGATGGACAGTGATACACGTTGTTGTTGTTATATACAGTTCAATTCTTTGATTTATCCTCTACACTTTTTTATAATAATATGTCATTTTTGGGCAGAGGAAATAGTACAATTCCTAAATTACTATTCAAAACAGGCCTAGTTTTGTTAGCAGTCTTTAGTAGGAACATAAAAACTGGTGTTTTCAAAATAAGAAATTTGAGATTGATCAATACTTTTATACAGTTCTATTTTAGAACTAAATTACGAAACTTTTTTACATTTATGAAAAAAATTACAAAAAATGTTTACTACTTTTTATATAGGCCTAAAGTTGAACTTTTTCCTTTCGTTACTAAACACTAGGGGCTCTGCCCCTGGACGCTTCGCTTCGCTCGCAGTTGGAAAATTCACTAATGAATCTCGTTAATCTTTGGCTCGTTTGTACATTGGTTTGTAAAATTATGAAACCAGGCTTAAATATATTAACGGTAATTACAAGATTAATTATAACCTCAAATACATGCTTTAGAAACATGAGAAACTTTCATTACGATTTTAGTCCTAGTTCTACTATCTTCTGTCAACTAATGTTTTGAAACCAGGACTAAATATACAGTAGTAAACATAACCTCAATACTATGTTTCAGAAATGAGCCAGGCCTATATTACAAAATTGACTATTAGAATTTATCCATTTTTGCCAAGTTTACTTTTTTTTATAAAATAAATTGTTAAATCAGAACAATTTATTCTAATTCTAACGTGCTAAAACAGCATAAATTAGATTGTTTTTTAATAGTAATTAATAACTATCCAATGGACAGCTGATTTAGGATAATACTCAATCTCATGGCTTGTTTATAAACAGCTGTTTTGATTGCTTTATTTACTATTTCGTTGTAATTTTGTAACCAACATGGCAACCCATAAGACCCTATGTTAAAATTTTTCAACTTTTAAATTAGATTTTCTAAAAAATTGCGTTTTTACACGAAATACAACTATATGGGTGTACTTAAAAATCAATACTACACCTAAATACAAAATTTCTTTGAATTCGTTACAGCCGTTTTCGAGATCCACGACAGATACAAACAAAGATAGATACAAGAATTGCTCATTTAAAGTAATAGGATGCTTGTTCCTTGAGCTAATAACTTTGTTAATTTTACTTCAATCATTTTGTTTACTTGCAAAACTGGCATATATGAATTCTTTAAACCTTTATCTACAAAAAAGCTATGGAACACTTTTGAATGAGTTTAGAATAAACGTGTTGACTAAATGGTTGAAATACAAAAACTTGGACGATTTTTTTACAAATTTGAAGTTTACGGTCATTTTGTGAGCTTATGGTTTGAGATACGGAAAAAATCAAGAATACTATTTTGTTGAAAATCTAATTTGCTACCCGCAAAATATTAGTTTTTAAATTCGACTTACAGTTAAGACACAAACTGGCTTTGGAAAAAAGCTTACACTGAGAGAACCGGTCCGGCCGCCATTTTTATTTTATTTAAGGGATGAAAAATTGAAAAAATGTTAAAATTATGAACATAATTAGAGATTGTGTAGTTTGCATTGGCATTACCATATGTCACCGCAGGGTTTGGCGAGCGAAGCGATCAGAGGTCGAGTTCCTAGTAGTAAATAAAATTATTATACATTTTAACGGAATTTTGTAACATTTCAAAACATCGCAAGCTACATTTACAAAGCTTGGAGTGCGTCAAAAACTTACTAAACTTGTTTTATTTAACAATGTTCAAAGTGTAATGTATACCTAGGTATACTTTTATGTAAATTAAATGCAGTTTAAAATGCTAATACAGATCATGTTTTTCATTATGGTTTTGGTTCAGTTTATTTTCCCCTAAACTTTTCCTTATCCTTATCCAACAACAATAATAATAGTTTAAACACAAACTGTTAATCTATATAATAAAAATGAATTAATTGCTGTTCCTTTGTAAGCGCATCACTTGAGAACGGCTCTACCAATTTGGCTATTTTTTATTTTAAAATGTTCATAATAGTCCGAACTAGATTATCATATAAAGACAAATTTGAAAAGTTTTCCGAAAAAGTTTCAAATTTAGAAAAAACTAAACAGCCTCTTTTGTATGGACTCAAGACCATAGCGCACAAAATCAGCTGTTCGTATAAAATGCTTAGTAACACATGTTTGTTTACATTCATTACCATAGCAACTTTACTAGCAAATTTGTAATCAGTTTATTATTTTTTCAAAACCAACAGCTTTTTAGGTTAAATTGACCAACTTAAAATAAAAACAAAAATCAACTAAAATTGCTTACTATATTTTAATTCAATTCAAACATTGGTTGTTACATATTATATATAAAACAACTGATTTGCATCAAAAACAGAACATAATTTTAGGTTAGGCCTACAATGAACCAAAACACGTTTATTTCCAACCAATTGGGGTAATTTAGAATCAGGTTTTTTACAATTTATCACAACTATCAGTTTTTTTAGATTAGGTAAAAACAAACAAAAGGTTTACTGTATTATCGATAAAGGTTTACAAACTATAGATCTAAATTTGTGTAGTATATTCTTGTGGCATAAAAATCATTTTGCAATTCGATCACTTAAGTCAATGGAATAACTTTACTAACTTTTAAATTAAATCAAGCAATAGCGAAGCATTGCTGGGTCCACTAGTTTACTATAAAAATAAGTGTTACATACTGTATAACAATTAAATATTGTTTAGAAATTAAAATGATTATTTTATAAATAATGTTTGGTGCCGTTGTTGAAGCTGAGCAAAATAAATTAAAACATTTGTGAGCGTTGCATTAACTTTGAATGCTTCACGTGTTGTTGCTGTCCCTCCAGTGGTGGGGGAAGCGGCTAGGCCAGCCGGACCGTATTCAATACACGCAGCCAGCGATCCAGTGTGTTTATACATCGATGGAATTAGGTAGGGCAGGCGGCTCTGACTGTACTCCGCCGCGAGAGGGGAAATGTGGTGGGAGCCGACGTAGGAGACTTGCACACCCCCTCTTCGCGCTTCACCCTAATTGGCGCTATTTGTAACGTCCTTGCAATCCGTCGTAACAGAAGCTGCCCCACTGTAAAATTACCTCGTGGATTTCAACCAAGTACTTTTTTGGTATTTTACGTTTCGATCGATTTTGGGAAACCTGACGAGCTATAAGTTCGTGTAAAAAAACAAAAAGCGCAGAATAATCTCCTAAGTTTATTTTTTACATAAAACTCCAAACAAATTTCATTCTAGTACGAAAAATATCCAAAAATATTACTTCCTGTCAAAGAACTAGTCCGAGCCACTTATAAAACCAACATATGTACCAAATCGGTTGTAAAATGCTGGTAAATATATACATATAATATATATATAATTTTTAATGACTCCCCAAAACGTGTTCTGGAGACCATGATCGGTGCTTATTAACTACTCTCGACCTTAGATATCACCATAAGTCTAGACGTGCGTTATCATGGTCCGAATGTTTCCGGAAAGTAATGTTTCATTTCTCTGTAATATTTAACGCTCTTAGTCCAGTCCCCAAGGTCAAAAATGTTCCTTGAGGTAAAAAGTTTTATAGTTTTTCTCACTTGATTCTTATGTTTTCGAGGGTGCTGAACACGAATCTGATGTTTTCCAAAAAACGTTTCTTGACTTTAACTGAGAAAATTACGAAAACCCACGAAATTATTGCACTTTTTCCCGTTTTCTCCTTATAACTCAAAAACTACGCATCATACTATATGATATATGATATGATATGGTACTATTGTTTCTGAAATAGGATTAAATTCTGCGTCGAATGACCCATCAAACTTAAAATTTGATTCAGTAGTATGGTCAGAATCGCGAGTTGAAAATTGGTCTTTTTTTCCTTCTTAGCGAAAAATTAAAGTACACTATTTTTCAAGGGCTTATATCTTCGGGAAAACTACTCTGATCAAAAATTGTCAATGTTGAAAGTTGTAGGAAATTTAATTCTAAATTCAAAAAGCACCATAAATTCTATATTTTGATCATTTTTAAGGGTGATACGCTCAAAAAACCAAAAATAATCGTAATGGTAGTTGTATTTCCCAAAGTCTTGCCAGACAGGAAATGTATAGATAATGCAATTGAGCGTTTGGTTTGTTTGATCTAATTTAGTGAAACAAGTAATACAAAGTGAAATAAGTTTTTATAAAATAAGAATTGGAAGTATACAGATCAATTCTATGATTTACTCTCTACAATTTGTTATAATATTTCATTTTTGTGCAAGTACTCATTTGCAAACAGTTTTTTGTTTCTTCGTTCATGTTTGTCTACAGTTTTCAAATGGTTTCGCGACTGTTTGCAAACTGTTCCGAAACAAATGTTTGTCATTGTTTTGTGTCCACACTAGCTATGCAGTGTTTCTCGAGATGTTGACCTGAAGAAGGCGTTCTTCTAGCTTGAAGTTGCGACAGAGACTTGAAAATTTCCTCTCGGGGGTTTTTGGAGGCGCTGATTTCATTTCTGACTATGCGAAATGCCCCCAGTGCACCGGAGGGCTCTGGGAAGAGACGTTTGTGAAGTTGCGACAGAGACTTGAAAATTTCCTATCAGGGGTTTTGGGGGCGCTGATCTCATTTCTGACCATACGAAATGCTCCAGGTGCACTGGGGAGGGGGGCGGGGATTTGTGAAGTTACGACAGAGACTTGAAAGTTTCCTCTCGGGGGTTTTTGGGGGCGCTGATTTCAATACTGACCATGCGAAAGGCCCATAGTTATAAGTACACTGGGGGCATTTCCCATATAGTTTATCGGGAGCATTCGTATGGTCAGAAATAAGATCAGCGCCCCTAAAAACCCCCGAGTACCGATTTTCACGGCTTTTCATCCTTATTTTTCAGTACTTTGCCTGGTCTACATGTTTGCGTGTTTTCAATTTGGTTTGGGAAACAGAAAACATTGTCTTTTGTTTGCTGATACAAGTTAAATGTTTGTCATGTGTTAGCAAACTGTTTGCGAACTGTTCGGAAACATTTAGAAAACTTTCGGCAAACATCGGAGAAACAAATGAGAAACAGGAAATCAATTGGAAAACCGTTTGCAAACAATGTTTCCGCAAACATGTTTTTTTTTTTTTTTATTAAAACTGTACGATAGGGTTTTGTTTTAAACACGTTAACCGTGTTTTTTTTAATAATTCTAAATTTGAAAAAAAAACAATTGGTACCAATCCAGCGCGAAAAGTTAATGGAATAGGTTATATAACTCAATTTGGCCCATATTGTAGTCCATTTGGCCATCTTTGTTGTGAAGGATCATCTAGGTTTTCAAATTGAACTATGTTTTTTTATTCCAACAGTTTGAATGATTTACTTTAGTGTTTTAAAGCAAAGTAATGTAACATATCCCCCAAAACAAATTGACCGGTCTACTGCGAAAAAGGTACTTGTTTTGCATTTATTGGCATCAAACAAAGATGAACGGAGACCTTGTCCCAAGATGCTAAACCCGACCAGTGTTGGAAGTTGAAGTGGTTTTGTTGGCCTTAACAGTGATAGCTAGGGACAAACAGGAGATTGTGCGGCTGAAGTCGGTGTTAGCGTTTCGGAGAATCAGCAACGGAACTTGTTGATACTTTACAAGTGTAAGTACTTTTCTCTAAATAAACAAATTTTAAAAAAAATTATGTTTAACATTTAATTATTTTTCTTTACTATTCTTTTACAAAAAGCAATTTTTAACTAAGAAATTTAACACATTTTTGGATATTCTTAAAATTATGTTTTTTTATCTAAAGTTCAGAAGATTATAATTGACTAAAGTTAGGCATGCTAAATTGTTTATGCAGATGAATATTTCATAAATAATAATTAATTATGAGATTTGCGTTAAATTCTAGTTTAAGAGAAGACGTTGTTTGTTTTATTTGCAGATAATAAATTTTATTGTTTTCTCTCTTCTACTTCATTTTTAGTAGTATCAGTTGTAGAATGTTTAACGTTTATTATTTTTAACCCTCTTTTAACCACATCTCTCGTTTACTACTTTTGTTTGCTCAACGACTTGTCTTTATACAAGTTACACAACCGAATACTTCCTAGCAGACTAGGTCGCCTTTAACCACTGTGCCAATCTGCTTCCCTGTAGCTTACTTCCAAAAATTATTTTACATAAAATATTTGTATTGCCTTCCTATTTGAATAACGCATTTTTGAATGCATTTTCCTTCCGCATATTTCCTAGTCTGTTACATAATTGAGAAAAACCAAACCAAGATTAAATAATTCGAGTTCAACCGCTGACGTGAGTTGGGCGAATTTCAAAATTTAAGTTTATATGTTTCAAGGTTTCAACGAACATTTTATAAATTGGGCTACTCATGAAGACGCTGAACATATTAGTAGAATTTAATTGCACCTCAGCCGCCAACCCCGACATTTGCGCTACTTTGTTCCGCTCGCAGATGTTTTCCCATTTAGGCCTACACACATAGTCAACTAAAAATCATGTTTTTTTTCAAGTCAGTCGTTAATAAATCAGTTGTTTTACTTTTTTTAATGGTCCCGTGTCACGTCTATTCCTAAACCCCGTAATTTTGTCTATAATTTTTATATTTTTTCAATTTTTAAATAGAAAATCTAAATATTTCCGGGATAAAAATTAGCCTAGGTTATTTCTGAAAAGTCCGCTACATGCAAATAAAAGTTTCGTCAAAATTTGTTCAGCCATTCCGGAGATTAGTTCGGACAAACAAACAGACAAACATGAAAAAATGTCTTAAACATGCACGTTTAGGTTTTGTTAGTGTGAATAGCCATATGAACTTAGAAAAAAGTAATTATTTAGCAATCACAGTCAGATACTTCAATTTGATTTATATGTATGAACTAGCAGACCCGGCATTGCTATTGCATAATTATTTTGGTGAAATAAATGCGACAAATGATCGTGATTTAGTAACTTTTACCCCAAACCCCCCTAAGATTTCGAATTTTTAAAAAAAAACTTTCTTAGTGAGCACTAATGGCCCTAGAGGAAGCTACATACCAAATTTCGTTCTAATCCGTTCAGTATTTTTTGTTAAATATTGATTTAGTTCATTTGACCAACCCAAACCCCCCTAAAATTTCGAATTTTTTGAAAAACTTTCTTAGTTAGCACTTATGGCCCTAGAAGAAGCTACATACCAAATTTCGTTCCAATCCGTTCAGTAGTTTTGGAGAAATCTAGATTTGTAGTTACTTTGATCCCCCTAAAATTTCGAATTTTTTTAAACCCTTTCTTAGCGAGCGCCTATGGCCCTAGAGGAACCTACATACCAAATTTTATTCCAATCTGTTCGATAATTTTGGAGAAATCGTGATTTAGTCATTTTTACCCCCAAATCCCCCTAAAATTTCAATTTTTTAAAAAACCTTTTTTAGTGAACACTTATGGCCCTAGAGGAAGCTACATATCAAATTTCATTCCAATCCGCTCGGTAGTTTTGAAGAAATCGTGATTTAATAACTTTGATCCCCCCCCCCTAAAATTTCGAATTTTTCCAAATTTTTTCTTAGTAAGCACCTATGGCCCTAGAGGAAGCTACATACCAAATTTCATTTCAATCCGTTCGGTAGTTTTTGAGAAATTGTGATGAGTGAGTGAGTGAGTGGTATTTCGCTTTTATATATATAGATTTGAGTTATGCTATTTGCTTCTTCCTAATCCAGATGGCAGCCTTAAGCGCAGGACTCGAGCGCATCAGTCAGCTGTTGATAAGAACAGAAGTGGGTAACCTGTCTGTAGTTCTGGCAATCGTACTATGCCTCAGTCTGCTTGTCAACCGTTACATGAGAAATGCACATATGTATGCTCTGGCAGCCAAGATCCCTGGGCCACCAGCTCTGCCCCTCTTAGGCAATGCGCACTACTTTGTCGGGCTTGATATGGCAGGTAACTGACTTTCACTGTACTGTTGGAGCTCTGACACAAATGTTCATTGTAAATTACACTTTTATACTCTCATTTTGAACAAAACTAGTCATACATTTCATTCACGTTTTACAAATAAAGTTTAGTTCTACGAGAATGGTTGTTCGACAGACCTTTAATCAACTCATGCATGTGGAAAGTCTAAAATAGCAAATTATTTTTTTTAAGTAATAAATTTTCTTTGCATGTTTAAAAACAGTTTAGTAAATTTTGCAAACTATTTTAGTAGTTTTAACGTTCAACCACGGATAACTTTCGCAGTGTATTAAAGTCATAATAATTACTATTATTACTGTTGTATAGTGTGTCTAGTCAAAACAATTATCTTCCGTAAACTAACAT
Organism: Philaenus spumarius; assembly: GCA_018207615.1. Lineage (NCBI taxonomy): Eukaryota > Metazoa > Arthropoda > Insecta > Hemiptera > Aphrophoridae > Philaenus > Philaenus spumarius. The sequence continues at coordinate 35,022 of JAGFPH010008274.1, forward strand.
AGGCTATGAATTACTTACAATCACTTTCTAACCGAATGTAATTTATATTTCAGGGTTCGTAGACAAATTGTTGAATTTGAAAAACCAGTTCGGTTTCCCTCAAAAATTTTGGTTGGGCTCTGAGCTGTGGGTGGGGCTGCTAAACCCAAAAGATTTGGAAGTAAGTTAACGCCGTTTCGATAGTAATTAGTTGTTAGATAAGAGAATCAGATGATTTAAATTTATTATTACATTATTTTCATTTTGAGACTTTATATAAATACAGTTAAAGTTGTATTTAAGTTTATATTACCTACTGCTTGTTATTTTAAATTAAGTTTTACTTAATTAAATACTATAATTAGATAGAAGGTTGAGAATTAAATTCGGCAATTATCTACAAGCCCAAATTTAATTGAGTTTTATAATTTTAAATATTAAAATAAGAGGTGCTCAGCCACTGCTCGCTTCGCTCGCCACCCCGACGGAAACCCATAATGAAGCAAATGCATACAGATTATAGTATACTCTGATATTATCACGAAATTGACGATTGAGCGGTGACCTACACACAGCTAACGTAAGACAGAGACACGTAATTCTAATTACGGCAGCGTTGTAATTTCACCATTAATATTTAAATATTTCAAATACTTAAACATTTCAAGCAAATTTAGATATAACCATTGTATTTGGATAACCTAATAGAACTCCGATCCAATGCAATATTTCGTTCCACTGGAAATTCGACGATAGTGGCGCTATCTATTGGGGAAACGACGGAAGCTGTGTGAAACACCAATGCTACCAATGATTTCTCCCTAGCGCTACCTCGCGGCGCGATCATGCACTATTTTCCCAACAACCTTCTTTTCGGCACACAGCCCCCGTATGCATGCATGATCTATTTTATTATTCATGATCTATTTTATTATTCAAGATCTATGATAAAATAACCAAGGAGATTTTACACATTTTTTATAAACAAAAATACCATCAAATTAGTACTTTTTGGGTTTTTCGTTGATATTATAAAAAGTTAGGAATGGATCAAGGTACTTCCAATGGGAAATTTGTAGAGAATTAAACACCCTACAAAGCGGTCAAGAGAACGGCAGGCTGCGCGCATCAGCCTCTCCTCCGCTGCTGGTTCCCCCACTATCACTGCCTCCTCTCGCCGTCGCCGTCGCCGTCGCCGTCGCGTCGCGTCGGTCGCAAATTTACACGTTTCACTCCATATTCGTAAGCGTATTTATCACAAATGATCAACCTTATTCAAAAACATTGAAGATATACGAATTTTAGGTTTTAATGTCTACTTTCAGAATCCGTTTGGTAAATTTAAATCGGGCCACTCAGGTTAATAGGGCACCTAATGCAAGACAATAGGGCGCCTAAATTATTTATACTGCAATTGTGCAAAACTATTAATGCGACAAATTTCATCTTCCACCTGTTTAAAGTAGACATAATACACAATTATTTTCTGAAATATCTGCCTTTAATATTTTATATTAACGAAGATGTGAATTTTTTAGAAATGATAGTTTTTAAGCATTTTTCGACT
>JAGFPH010008275.1:1913-23276 GCA_018207615.1 Philaenus spumarius
CACAGTTGCATTCCCGCAATTATTTAAGGCTTCATCGGATCTCCACACAATTATGTAAGGCTCCGTCGCTTATCCACAATTATTTAAGGCTCCGTCGCATCTACGCAATTATTTAAGACACAGTTGCATTCCCGCAATTAATTAAGGCTTCATCGGATCTCCACAATTATGTAAGGCTCCGTTGCTTATCCACAATTACTTAAGGCTCCATCGCATCTCCGCAATTATTTAAGATCTCATTGCAACATTATACATTATTAAAAAAATACTTCTTAATAACTCGAAAATAAAGTTAGATATATCAACCTAAAATGTTTTCACTTCTGACGGCAGACCCACGACTGCCTGTTTTTAAAATGTCATTTTTATTTCATCAGTGCATTTATAAGGGCACTTTTTGAATTTTGGTGGTTTTATTAAATGTCATTTTTATTTCATCAGTGCATTTATAAGGGCACATTTTGAGTTTTGGTGGTTTTAGGTTAAAACCCTTTTGATTTTATACCTATTTCTGGAGATCTATATGACCAATTTTAGTGGTGTTTATTCAAAATAAAAGGTAATATTGTCTTTATTATCAAAATGTCATGAAAAGTAATTTGTATTTCATCAGTATTCTTATAAATTTACTTTTTGAGGTTTTTTGGTTCTAGATTAAACACTTATACTACATATTTATGAAGATCTACCGGGCCCATTTTAGTTCTGTTTATTTGAAACAAAAAGAGAATATTATTGTTATTATTATTAAAAAGTTATGAAAAGTAATTTGTACTTCATCCTAATACTTCTTATAAGGACACTTTTTGAGGTTTTTTGGTTCTAGATTAAAACCCTATTGATACCGGTACCTATTCCTGGAAATCTATGCAACCGATTTTCGTGCGGTTTGTTTTAAATGAAAGTAAATGTAATTAACAAAATAAGAATTTTTATTTCATCGTTTATTTATTAATTATTACTTATTAATTTATTTATTACTGTTATTTTTATAATTAACTATTATAATAATTTCCAGGGAAAAAACAGTTTATTAGGGGGTTTTCTTGCTATGGACATAACGGTTGGGAATTAATGATGCACACGTTGTTTTGTAACTATAAAAAGAGTTATTCTCATAAACACATTTCCATAGTTAATTTTTATTATTATAATAACGTTATTATTAACATTAATAACGTTAATTTTTGAAGTTATAGTTCTTTGCGCCCATTGTAATCGGGGTGGGGTGTCGATTGAGAAACCAATGAATACTTTTAAAAGTATTCATTGGAGAAACCGCGTCACGCGTTAGGGATAAAATCTGGAAAGTGCCTTTTTATACCTTTCTTCGTATATTCGTATACTGTCCTATACTTCAAAACGTCGGATTGATTTGAAACTTAGCACGCTTATCAAGGACCGACAATGCAATATTAATTTTGTTGGGTGTAGTAAGTGAGCACTGATCATGGTCCCTGAACACGTTTTCGGCAATCATTAAAAATTGTATATGCAGGGTGATTCACGACGATATGAAGAAACTTCGGGAGCTCATTCATTTTGTTGGGTGTAGTAAGTGAGCACTGATCATGGTCCCCAGACTAACTGTGACCAACCAAACAGATGCAACGATAGTATTCATAAGCGTATGTAACAAAGAAGGAATTATCCACTTAGTTTTAAATTGTAGTCCCTTAAAATTTTGAATTTATACCTAGAATGTGTTTATTTTTCCAATAATTATAAAACAATATAGGCCTAAGTTAAACTTGAAAATATTTATTAGTATTTGGAATAAATTGTGTTTAAATGTTCTTTAGAACAGATGAGGTACGATCCATATGGGACTAGACTATGTCAACGATGGTAATTTAAAAATTTTATTATCAACCCAAAAGCCCAAATATATATATTAATTATTAGTTCAGACCCCGAAAGAGGAGCGACTTGAAGGATCCTTGCCCTTGGTACATGTATTTGCCACAGGGGAAATGATTTTAGAATATTTGGCCTGCAAGGGTTGAAAAAACCCCTAAAACAATACATATTGTTTCTCTGTTTGAAGTTATTGTTTGTTAATGATGGATGTTGAATTTTATTATATTATTCCCGAAACGTCGTGTTTGATTATTTAACACACAGATGATGGCAAATGTCCGAACATATTGTTTGTTATATACGGTATTTCAAAAACCTTACCACCTAGGAACTTGAAATTTGGTACACATATTGCTCATAGGCACTAGAGGCGCACTAAGAAATCATTTTAAAATAATTGGCCTTTAAGTGTTGAAACAATCCTTAAAACAATAAATATTGTTTGTTATATATCTCAAAAATCTTACCTCCTAGAAACGTGAAATTGAGTATAAGTATTTGTCATAGGGGCAAGAGGCATAATAAGAAAGGATTTTAAAATATTTGGTCTGTAAGGGTTGAAACAACCCCTAAAACAATATATTGTTTGTTATATATTTCAAAAACTTTACCACCTAGGAACTTGAAATTTGGTACACATATTGCTCATAGGCACTAGAGGCGCACTAAGAAAGCATTTTAAAATATTTGGCCTTTAAGGGTTGAAACAATCCTTAAAACAATAAATATTGTTTGTTATATAACTCAAAAACCTTACCTCCTAGAAACGTGAAATTGGGTATAAGTATTTTCATAGGAGCAAGAGGCATAATAAGAAAGGATTTTAAAATATTTGGTCTGTAAGGATTGAAACAACCCCTAAAACAATAAATATTGTTTGTTATATATCTCAAAAACCCTATCTCCTAGGAACGTGAAATTTGGTACACATATTTTTAATAGGACCTAAAGGCAAACTAAAGTAATGATTTTTAAAATATTTGGTCTTTGTGAGTTGAAACAACCAATAACAAAATAAGTATTGTATGTTATAATTTCCTTAAAGCTAGAAAACAAAAATGTTTTACGTATATTTCTTACACGATAGATATAAAAAGTAAACCAGTTTTATATTTTGTAACGTTCTGCTAATAGGTGAAAATGCATTATCAACCCCTAAAACTGTAAATATTAATTGATACCGCCTAGGAACGTGAAATTTGGTACACATATTGCTCAATAGGGGCTAGAGGCGAACTTAGAAAGTATTTTTAAATATTTGGCCTTTAAGGGTTTAAACAACCCATAAAACAATAAACATTGTTTGTTATACTTTCCTTAAAGCAAGAAAGCTGAAATTTTATACATTTATTTCTTAGAAGATACATATAAAAAAAGCAGTTTTACCATTTTATCAAGTTCTACTAAGGTGTGAACATTTAGTAACAACCCCTATAACTATAAATATTAATTTAATACCGTTAAGAAACGTGAAATATTTGGTTCACATATTGCTCATAGGCGCTATAGGCGCTCTAAAATAGGATTTTAAAATATTTGACCTTTAAGGGTTGAAACATTCCCTAAAACAATATATGTTTGTTTACTTTCCTTAAAGCTGAAATTTTTTACATATATTTCTTACAAAACACATATGAATACATTATTCATACATTCCTTAAAACTAGAGAGCTGAAATTTTATGAAAAGTAAATGACTTTTACATTTTGTTACTTGCTGCTAGGTGTGAAATTGTGTTAACAACCCCTAAAAACAATAATTATTAATATTCATACATTCCTTAAAACTAGAGAGCTGAAATTTTGTACATTTATTTCTTACACGATACACATAAAAAGTAAACCAGTTGTACATTTCGTTACGTGCAGCTAAGGGTTGAAAATGTAATAACAAACCCTAAACCCTAAAAACAATTAATAATTTGTATTCTTTACTTAAAGCTAGAGAGCTGAAATTTAGAACTTATTAACTTTAAGAAAATATTTAAGATGTAACCTAATCACAACTAACCCGATAATGCATTCGCAATTTAAAGACGCTGCAAATATCAAGCTAAGACTGTGATTTACCAGCCTGTAGATTTAGCGGTTGAAAAAAAGACGCTCTTCACTCTGAATTTTTTATTTATTTAATTTATTTAGCACACATACCATGACGAAGACAATTTACGGGCAACCAGTGAACAATAAATACCAAAGTAATTGAATATAAATGTTATAATTCACTTTAATAATAATAGATGAAAGAAATGAGAGAATACTATGACAATTAATTATAAATCATGGTGATGCAACAAAAAAATTCCCTGTAGCGAAGCACGGGTATTCAGCTAGTAGATAATAAAGAGATGCATAAATGGTACAGTTTTCATTCAAATTAAATATACAAAATTTCAAGAAATAAGTTCTTAAAGTTAAAAATTATGAAATCAAATAGAACCAAAAATACATAATTTATGAAGTTTAATGGAAAAATGTCAAAAATAATGTGTAGAATGAATATATATGTATGTGTAAAACCGAATCCAGTTTTGTAGGTTTTAGACGTAGCGTTTAGAAGAATAAAACCTCTACTTCAAATATATTTAATTAAGTGTAGACAACAAGGCCATTTCTTTTTAGGTTGCAAGAGAACCTATTGCTCAAAGTTTAAATCAGAAGTCGGCTTTGTGTAAAGAGTTGTTTTCTAATTACACAAAGTAACAATGGGTCAACATTAACATTAATTTCTATAATAAAATATGATTTATATGCCTATAGTTACAATATTCTTTTAATATTCCCGTTAACATTGTTTTATTGTAATTGTATGTAATTAATTTAATCATTGTATTATCTTTCAATAATAATAACGTGAGTGGACAGTGGACATTGTAAGGAACAGGGCTGGTGATATACAAATATTAGTCAAGAGAAAAGTGCCAGCCGTTGAGAAAAAACGAAAAACCTATGCAGGAAGCTGCTCCTGCTCGGCTTGGTTTGCCACATTACGGTAAAGTGACAGTGGTAGTGCGAGGGGGAAGGGGAAGTTGTGTGACCTCCCTCGAAACTATCTCCCTCTCTCTCGCACAGTACTCAAAATAGGTCTCCTTTTAATATAGTTCATGATTTCACCACGGAGCGCTGGCCTACTGCTACGCCTAAGACTTAATTCACTTTACTGCCGATAGATGCCCTTACTGTGCCGTCGTTTTTCCTGGCTTCATTTACTACTATTGGCTTGGGAAGTCTACTCATGCTAATATAGTCAATGGTAGTAGCTGTATTTTCATTTACTGTACTGTTACATTTGATTATTTTAATTAAATCTTTATAGACATTTTCCTGAGGGTTGATATAATCCTTTTTTAAGGAAGTGTTTTTAAGCCATATTTGGACTTGTTTTCTAAATTTTATGTTTTTGATCAGATTACCTATCTAATAATGGTTCTTTATTTGAAACTATTGGTCTAATTATTTCTAATTTATTATTTATGGTTTCCAGATTGGATTATTACTATCTGTAAAGGTACTTGATTGTATTATTGAAGGTTTGTCTTGTTTTGAAGTTCTTTCGTAATTATATGACGATGGCCGGTTTTGGTATCTTGTGTTTTTATTATTTTGAAATCTGTTTTTTGAGAGATTTAGTTTTGGATTTGAGAAAGTGCTATTTAGTGTGCCTGTGCTATCTGTTGCACTAAATTGAGTGTCCTCGCAGCCACTCAATATGTCATATTTATTGTAATTTGCACAAAAGTTTCTACTTGGCCTCTCTGTATTACAGTTGCTGCAATTTCTATTATTTTTTTTTAGTTCTGGAAATTCGATATGGTTTTTATTTCATAAGGTGTCCTTGCAGTATCTGCAAAAGATTTGGGTATAAATTTATTGTATGTTTTATTTTTTTTATAATTTATAGTATATAATTTGGCCGCTGTAAAATAGTCCTCCTTAAAAAGGGCCATTCTAGTTTTTATTGACATTTGTCTCTCGTATTCCGGACATGCTTTACTGTTGCTTGGGCGATTACCCTCGCAATGTATACATTTTGGATCCTTATTGCATTGGCCATGAATATTTTACCCACATACCCTTCATTTCTTATCCTTTTTACAGGGAGCGTTCGCTCTGTGACCATATAAAAAGCAATTATAACATTGCATAACAGGTGCTATGTATTGCCTTACCAGTAGTATAACATAATTTAGTCTTATTTCTTTAGGTATTATGTTTCCTTGAAAAAAAATCTTAACCGCATTTGTATTCTGAAGTTTGCCTTCCGAGTCTTTTTTTTAATTCTTATAGCTGATAGGATTTCTATTGGACTGAAACCCTCTTTCACTATAACAGATACGTCTATATCTTTTTCTATAAAAATAAGTCCTATTGATTCCACTCTATATGAAGGAATAAAAACATTAAATTCGTTTAAATTAGCGTTAATAATTAAATTATTGGCTGCTGATGCAGATTTACAGATAACTGATAGTGTGTTGCCCTTTTTTTCTATGTAATCAATATTTTCTTTCGAGTTTTCTATTATTTTGAGTACTCTTATAGGGTGTATTTTTGCCACATTATTTGTTTGTAATAATACTTCATATGGCCCTGTGTTGGACTCTATAGATATTTTTGTGTTTTGGTTTTTTTTAATGAAGGTAAATGATTAGCATGACTTTTGTCTAGACACTTTTTATCCCTGTTTTCTTGAGGGCTAATAGAATCTGTATGTTTTCTTTTATTTTCATTACTTTCAGGTGTATTTTGATTAACTTTTAGGTTTTCTTCTACTACTAATTCATTATTTAAATTTAATAAAGTTTGAATAGCTAATTCTGTTTCTTTGTCATTTGGCTTGAAAGCCATTTCTTGGCTAGACCTGAAAAAACAGGTCCAGCCAGTTAATACTAATTAATTTAGATATAGATATATGGAAAAAAAATGTATATGACAAAAATGTACTCTTAGGAATATAGACTACATTTCACTAAAGTTAAGAAGTGCTTATATAAATAACTTTAGACAGAGTGAAACAAGAAAACTTTACAAAGATTATCTACTTGCGTATATACGTATAGCCCTTATAAAGTCCGCCACTGTACTGTGTCCTATCAATTCTATGACATGACTGTCTCTTCTTGATTGCACCAACGGCCGCACTTTTCACAGATTACAGATCGACTCTGAACAGTTGAGATTTTTGTGGAAATATCCTTTTTGGTATCCCCTGAGTCCAAAAAAGTGGATTTTACAAAATGTCTGCCTGTATGTATACAAAGCTAGAGAGAAAACCATTCCATCGATTTCGTACAAATTTGCACCAAACATGTCAATTAGGCCTGCATAGATGCACGAAAAATGGTTTTGAAAAACAACCCCCTTTTTGGCAAAAAAAACTTTAAAAAACAGTTATTTTTTTTACAAAAAAACGACTCAAACGATTTTGATAAAACTTGGCTTATTTGTAACTCTGTAGGGTACCCTAACATATGTAAAAAACTAAACATAAATGTTCCTATTTATTGATGCAGTTATATATTATATAGTAATGAAATGCTTGTTTGTACGAGTTTTTGTTATTTACTGTACAGATTTGAAATTACGACTTTTCATATACAGTATATGGTGGGATTTATGATGTGGATCAATAGGTTGAAATCTTACCAGAGGTCCATCTGGCTTTTTCTACTCCGAATATGATTGGGTCTTGAAGACCCTTGAACCAGGATATCTACTTATAAAAAGCTAGACGGTAACACGGATTAACTGACATTAATTATTAGGCACTTCCCGTAATCGGACCCCTTCAACCTTATACTTGAATTAAAGCTCTCGACGAGACACTTTTGGGAACATTGCCAGAATTTAACAATTTTTAATTTTGGAAACACTTTTTGGGCGGGAAAGATTTTTTACTTTGAGCGCGTTTTGTAATAAAACGGTAAGAGATAGCAAAAAATGTTAAATACAAAAGTTGTAGAAAATTAAATTTCAAATGAGAGAATTTCCATCAGATTCAAGATCCAATCATCCATTTAGCCACTATTCATCCGAGAAGGGAGGCTCCGCCCAACGTCTTTAAAGCTAGACGGGTTCACCGATTCACTGACATAAACTATGAGGCACTTCCCGTAATCGTACCCCCTCGACCTCATACTTGAATTAAAGCTCTCGAAGAGAAACTTTTAGAAAAATTGCTAAAAGTTAACATTTTTAATTTTGAAAGCACCTTTTGGGCGGGAAAGAATTTTTAATTTTTTTCATTTTTCCACTTTGATCGCGTTTTGTAAGAAAATTGTGAGAGATAGAAAAAAATGTTAAATACAAAAGTTGTAGAAAACTTAATTTCAAACGAACGATTTTCCATCAAATTTAACATCCGATCATCCGTTCAGCCGCTATTCACCCGAGAACAATTCCGGCACACAATCCTTCAAATTTCCCATGTTAATCTTATGGAGATAATTATAATAAATGCTTAATGAGTTTGAGTCAGCTGCCAAATAAAACAGCTGATTTATGCTCGGTCAGCTATGTACAAACGAGCCAAATATTAACGAGATTCTTTAGCGAATCTTCCAACTGCGAGCGAAGCGAAGCAGGCATCTGAGGCCGAAGGCCGAGGCGGGTTGGGACGCGAAGCGTCCAGGGGCAGAGCCCCTAGTAACATATACGAATGTATTGTATTTTAAGTAAACCAAGTGCATTTAAAACTGGGGTAAAGTTTTATTCGATTGTTGCTGTTTGTGATTCCATGAACACTTTGTGGTGTATTTAACACGTCGAGTCCCAGACCTGAAACCATAATCTAATGCAGCTATGAGCATCGAAACTGGTGGGAGGTTTGTAGCTATGACAACTCACATAAAGCGTTCAGGTTCACAAAAGTTATGCAACTCGCCACCGGGGCGCTATTTCATGTTTTGTTTAGTGAATAATGCAAGACATTTTGAGGTTATGTGTTTTTAGTTTTGTTCTCGTATTTTGGCAAGCTGTGTTTGGTGTTTATATGTTTTAGATTGTGTTAAGGGTCTGCTCCAGTAAACGAGAAATCCTCTGGAACGCAAACGCCTCTCACTATATCCCTATCTAAACAGTGCAATTTCTTGCGCTGACATTGCCTCATTTCAAACCATTTTATAAGTCTATCTTTTGTAATTGAGTGTTGAAAAAAAACTGAATATTCTTTATAAAATTTCGGATCCGGCTTGCAAATTATTTTTCGTTATTAATTTTTTATTGTGTTAGGAAAAAAATGCAAACTTTGTACTTACAAAATGTCAAAATCAAAAGCATTTAAAAAAATGTAAATTGCAAGGCGGATGCGTATTGTGACTGTGCTTAAAATGAGACCTTGCAAACAATGTTATGATAAAAAATAAACGAAATAAATGGTTTGAAATTTAACATTGCTCTTATGGGATAAAAATCCAAGATGGCTGCCACTACAGCAGACCCTTAAGGGTCGGCTCAAGTAAAACAGAAAGCAACCTGCGACTCCCTATAGCGGCGGTAGGTTACGCGGACATTGCCAATACCACCTATAATACAAGGCCTACGGGCTCTGACGTCACAGTGACGTGACGTCAGCATAAGAAGGCCATCATTTTCTCGCCAGATAAATCCGATAGATGTCTCAGCTTATCTCAAGCTTTGTTTTACATGACAGCTGGTTAAGATCAAGATATTTTGAGGTTACTTTGTTTTGTTTTATGTGCTTTATTTAGTGTTAACATAATCTATAAAATGCCTAATAAGTGTTGTGTTCTTATAAGCGTTGTGTAATTATATAAATGGACAGAAGGTCCACATATTTAGTTTCCTAAAAGAAGTTAACCTATTAAATAAATTAATTGCTGCTATTCCCCGTGTATCATTTACACCGACAAAATATACCAAGGTTTGTGAGTTACATTTTATAATTACAACGAGCATATTACTTGGACAACAAAATCAGGACAAATTGTTAGGCGCAAATTTACTATTCGACCCTAGGCTAACCTATGGCAACAGAAATGTAAAAATCATAGAAAAAAACCTAAAAGGTTCTAATCTATGGGTAATTATTCACAGTATATTTACCTGTATTCAACATTTAACAGTAGAATGTAAAACAACGTAGTTGTCTGCAAAAAATATTAGGCTAGGGTCAAATAGTAAATTTACTTTTCGACCCTAGCCTAAGACAGCGACGTTGTTTTACATTCTACTTTACTATTCGACCCTAGCCTGATATTTTTGCAGACAACGACATTATTTTACATTCTACTGTTAAATGTTGAATACAAGTAAACATACTGTGACTAAATACCATAGGTTAGAACCTTTTAGATTTTTTTTAATTATTCTTGCACTTCTGTTGCCAAAGGTTAGCCTAGGGTCGTAAAGTAAACTTACGCCGTAAATTTACGCCAATTGTTACAGTAAATTTAAAGTGTCCTCGCCTTCATACAGATGCAGTTCCTCGCCTATTTCCTAATTGACCCACTATCTCCAAAAAAATACTAAATTTCGTCTGAGCAGCGGTGAAAAAAGAAGTTAATTGCACAAAATATGTTGTTTATAGCCCTAGAAGAGAGTAAACAAGGATATTTAAGATACAAAGAAACACCAAGTTATTGTAATTATGCGGAGTTCCTAAATGTTTTAAAATGTTTTAACATTCCTGAAGGTTGGGTTAAAATTAAAAATAAAACCAATGTAACAATATTTAAATACAATACAAGCCAAGACCTATTGTGACCTATGCAATTGTAATAAATGAAAATTTGAAAGTAGAATTATTTTTGTATGGCTCTGAAAATAAAAGTAGAACATCCTTGGTTACAAACAATATAAATGAGATTTATGAGGTATTAAATAAAATAGAAGCATGCTCATGAAATGATTAAAATGATATTAGGCCTATTGACAATCACAAGAAAGAAATAAAAACACAAATCATAAAGCATGTTTTAGATATTCTTTTAAATATAACTGATGACAAAGATACAGGATTATTACTCATTTGCTAACAATTGCAACTGCATACCAATTTAAAAGAATGATACAGATATTCATGTAGCACGTCCTTGATTTTAGCCTTATTAATTTTTACAATTAGTCTTCATGCTTACAAATTTTTAAAACATTCAGCTTCTCTTATATTACCACACCATGAAACCATTAAATCAGTTTGTAATAAATTTCTAAGTGATCCAACTTTGGAAGAAAGACAATATGCAAGACAAGTTTTTAAATACATACGGTAAAATAAAATTAAAAGCACATTGTATTACTAATAAATGAAATTCACATTAAACCATACTTAGATTATAAAGCTGGAAATATTAGGTACAGCTTGTATTAATACTTGTTTAGCATCTACCGCTTATGTTTTTATGATAACCTGCATTAACTCAAGTTTTAAAGAAGTTATACATATTATTATATCACCAATGTCTAATGTAGATCATTAAATACTCTTCAAGTTCATAACAACAATTATAGCTAATTTAGAAGAAATAGGCTACAAAATATTTTGTGTTACCCGTGACAACAATGCCATAAATAGTACAGTAAAGCAATGAGAATGTTCGCCCAGAACCAATCTACAAACATTGTGTATCCTCATCCTTGTGATAAAGATAGGCCTTTGTTTTACTTAATTGATTTAGTTCACTTGTTAAAGTGTATTAGAAACAACTGGTTAGATTCTAAACCAGACCAAATTCAGTCTGGCAAAGAACATAATAATAGAAAGCTTAGTAACCTGAAGCTGTAGGCTAATAATTAGGCCTACAGAGATGTTAGTTCTACTATTAATTGTAATTAGTATTTTGTTTTTCTAAAAAAATATAGCATGCAATTTGAAAGGCTACTAATTTAAATTAGGGCATATAGGCTATAATATTTAGGATGTTTTATAAAGTTAGTATATTTTCCATAAAAAGCAAATAGGTACCGGTATTGTTTACAACAACAAAAAATGCAAAACGTATTTTTTTTACATTTCATATTTTAAGATTAAATCTTTATAAATATTAATATTCTTTTAATTTAATATCAATAAATATGAATAGAAATAAATATATTATTCTTATAAAGACAAAATTTAGGGCTGAAAATAATTTGTGACTACAAAATTACAGTTTGAGCTTGCTAATAAAGCGAACGATTTCTATACAGCTGCATTTACTACGTGAGCCTAGGCCTTCCTTTGCTGACGTCACGCCTGAGCGCTGAGGCCTTGTATTATAGGTGGTGTTGACATTGCTCATCCTAAATCCATTTAAAACCCGCAATTATTCAAATAGCGTTTTTAAAAAAATACCAAACTCTTGGAGACAAAATTCTTCATCCGAATGGCTTGGTAATTTTTCGCTATGATTAATAGTTACAACGTAAAAAAATATTTAAATCACCCTATATAGCGACGGTAGGTTACACGGACATTGCTCAGCCTAAATCCATTTAAAACCCGCAATTGTTCAAATAGTGTTTTTAAAAAAATACCAAACTCTTGGAGAGAAAAATCTTCATGCGAATGGCTTGGTAGTTTTTCGCTATAATTAATAGTGATAACATAAAAAAACATTAAAAATCAATGTTTTAAATTGTTAATAAATATTAAACAAAATATTTTTCTTAGTTTTGAAAAAGCCATTTGCATGCATATTGACCATAGCTTTAAAATGACATATCGTTTATAATTTTCCGATCAAAAATAAAGGAAAAATTTTGATTTTAATTTAACATTGGTGTTATGGAGTGTCAGCCAACATGGCCGACAGCTAGAGCCGACCCTAATATATTTTATTGTGTGTGTCTTAGTCTGGATTATGCTAGTAATTAGTAATACAGAGTGAGTAAAGTAGTACATTAAGTACAGTACGGTACATAGTTGAATTAATTACAATAGTGCTTTTTACATTACTCTTCATAAGTTGTAGCAATTTGAGTGGGCCTAGACAGAGAGTATAGTGTTGATTAGACGCCAATGAAAAGCTGTTAATAATCTTTTCATAATTAATATTCATGCCATTCGTGATTTAACTATAGTTTTAATGATAGGGCCACAACCTATTACCAAAATGTTTGAGCCTATTATCACAAATCTATTTTCAAACATCCACACAATTCAAATAATAGTTTTTTTTTCAACAAAAAACGTTAGGCCAAGTTCCTAAATCAGATTATGTTAATGCTATGTTCAGGTTATGTTTATTATACAATTAAAATTCTGTTGTTTGCCCATCTGAAGAACAGACCGATGGACTTTTTTTTTAAATGAGGTTACAGTAAAACGGGGTCAATAGGGACAATTTTGAGTATTATTTTGCTATAATTTAGCTTTCAAACTATATAACACCCGATTTTTATGCTTAAAAGTTGGTCCTTGTTCTTAGGCACATATACATACCTCTATTTTTCTTCTCCAGTTACCTCTGAAATTTTTATTGATTTTTTTAACGCTGTCCCTATTCCCCCCAAAGTCGGGGTCAATAGGGACAGCCATTTATTTTGTACATAAATGCCTGTTAGGTGTTATGGGGTCAATAGGGACAGTAAACTTCTTTTTGTTTTAATACCTTAACTCAAGGGCTGCTAACATAGAGTATAAAAAGTTCTGAGAGTTTATCTCAGTCATAGTTTTTTAGAGTAGAATATAACCTTAATTGTGTCACCGAGTTTAAAAGTATATAACAAAATATATTCATTTTGAGAAAAATATAGTAAATATCTTTCACAGTTTTTGTCTCTATTCACCTCAGCGTCCCTATTCACCCCATTAGTGATATTTAAGCGTATAATGTGCCTGAATTCTATGTTTATTCATGCATGGTTTAAATTGTTATTTTCAGTTTATTTAATATTTTACTGTAGGCTAGTAGTACCCTTAACAGAAAGCTACAAATTTGTCACTTGTTCGTAATGGTAACCAAACCATTTTAAAGAATTTAAGTTAAAAATGTTGGTGTTGTAACAATTCAAAATATTCAACCAATTATGAATAATAGAAATGTAATGTAAATATATTTATGAAGCGAGTAAGAGAGAGAGAGAAGACCTACAGAATGTGAGTCATTCTACAAATGACGACATGCGCGGCGCCTAGCGGAAAATATTCACAACACTAATGACAACGCCTAGAAAAGAATTAACTACGACTTTCGACACTACTACAGCTATTTAAAAATACTTCCCGACATTTTCGACCTATAATTCCTATATCAAAAAGCTTCAAAATTAATCTATCTATCCACGTAAATTGAAATATCGACCAAATATAAAACCATTTGACGAAAATCTGTACTTGAAATTGAGAATCCAACATGCCGAAATAAACAAACGGAAGACGACAGAATAAATTAAATTGCGAGCAAACTACCATTTAAATAGAAAATTAGATTAGGCCTATGGAAGGAACCAACATTTCTACATCTGAAAAGTCTTCGTCGACAATATAAAATAAACTCTTTAAGTCAAGAGCAATTTAAAACCCGAGCTATGACCGAGTTTTTCCATCATACCGAGAAGGACGGATACACAAGGCTCATCCCACTAACTACATACTGCGCTGTGATTGGCCGTACGATTTTCAATGAAATTCAATTCGTAATAGTACAACCGCTTATTATAAAGTTGAGAAAGTAAATATTTATTGTAAATAAGGAGGTATTTGAGTGTTTTATTTAATTTATTAAACTAATTCCATTTTATCACATCTTTATATTGTGTTATAATATTTTCACTTCCCCAAAATACATTAAAGTTCTTAAAATCAAAACATACACCATAAATACCACTTAAATAGCTCACTCCATCTATGTACATTCACACATCCCCATCCCAAGAAGACATCAAAACGAAGAAGGCATTACAAACGATTTCCTGAAGACCTTGTGAGAACCTCTAAGGACTGATTGTTAGGCATTGTTGAGTTAGATTCCGAAGAGGCCAGTTGTGTTTCTCTTAGCTGGCGATTTGAGAAGAATTAAAGATCAAAATCCAAGCTTAATATATTCAGAACTTGTGCTACGTCAATTTTAATAAATACAATTCAATACAGTACCAATTTTTTTAATCTTAACTACTCGATTTTATATAAAAGAAGACGTCTGAACTATGGTGAGATTATTCCATTAATAATTATATCTTTTCACGTATTACGACCTAACCTACTCCCAGAAACATTCGAACTTGTTACAGTAAAAGGCTGATCACCTTATTACCCATGATTCAGTGATTGTGAAAAACTATAAACGATAAATATATTTAATTCTGAACCAGTGGCGGCTCGTGCTATAGGTTCACTGGTTCAGTGAACCCCCAACCAAATTGCGTTAATAACATAATATTTTAACAAATATAAATATTTAGTACTTTTTTTCATAAATGTAACAATATAGATTGAAAAGTTGTTAAAATACGACATAGAGTAACAACGCGCAGCTCTCCTACGTTGTTTTCAGCATCTTGGTTCAATTCAGAGAACGAACCTCCTGGCCTAGGCGAGGGGGTACAGGGGAACGGTGCGGGAATAGCAGTTTCAACGTTGTTTTTCGCTGCAATCTAAATGCAGCGACTCCCGACTCCTTCCGAAGATAGCCGAACCTGCAGTTCACAACAGTGTTTTGTAAAAAAAACCTTACGCCTATTTTTTCCTTTACGTAGTTGGTGTTTATTTACTTCTTTGATTAATAGGTTGTCAGTTGTGCATTCTATGAAGTTCATGGATTAAGTCTGTGTTAGTGTGGACATATTATTAAATAATATTATTGCAGTTCGGTGTTGTTATTAGCGTTGTGTTAAGGTAAAGTTTTTAGAATGAACAGCGTTACACCTTTGCTAAGGGTAACTTCTTTACCTCTTGGAGAAAAGTGTGCTATTAAAGTACACTGGTATTTGTGTCACTTCATTATTTATGAGTCACTTTATCAACTAAAAAATTAAATAAACTAATTAATAAAGCATAGGCTTCTACGTAAGACAATATTGTTCGCAATTTTCCATTTATAATTAATATCTATATTCCAATCTATCATGCAAACTGTAACCCGATTTTATCTCATTGCACGCTTTTCAGAGATGTCTTAAAACACCAAATTTAAGTAAAAACAGGCCTAAAAGTAGAAATTCTTATGTTTAGTACTAAAAACAAATTTGCAGGACCCCCCTCTCCCCGGTAGATTTGAACTCCCAAGGTAATAATTCACCAGCCGCCACTGTTCTGAACTGTACATAACTTGAACTTTACGATTTCTATGTTACACTCTCACACATACACCTACACGAACACTGATAAACAAATTGTACTCACCATTTTAACTTTTCTTTTGCATTTGTATATATAGTAACGCTTCAATTTATCATATTTTAGTTAATTTTATGTCTTGTTTCAACTGTTATTTGGGAAGAGTCGGCACCAACCTCCCGAGTTTAAGAATCTTGTGTCTCGCCGATTGTGCTATAAACTTTATTGTATGAAACTTTCTTATATATTTGCATAAAGACTTTGATATTTCATACTTACGATACCTTTATGAATCAATAATTTTCTTTTTACTGTTAAAATAAATAAATTGTATATTTTAAAAAAAAGAATCAAGTAAAATTAACCTTTTACATTTGTAATCTTTGTTGAAGTTATTTCTTTATTAATTGTTAAACTGTTTATTGTTATATTTCACTTTGGCACACCAACGTGTGGTTTTCATATCAAAGGTAGTTTTGAAGTGACTTAAATCAATTACCATTTATTGGTGTATTTCAGTGTAATTAAGACAAAAACGTATAATTCCACATCTAAAATAATGTGTAAAATTGCGTTCATATTCCATATCCCCCAGAATTTCTCTCCAAATAATTGCAACCACCAAGTTAATAACTCACCAGCCGCCACTGTGCAATTAAACTGAAAATGATGCGAGCAACACTCCAAAGTAAATTTTTTGGGATAATTTCGGAGATATGATATATTTTGTGGTGTGTACACTTCACTGCACACAAGGGCCTGGAGTGACTCTTACGTCTACATTTATAAACATGTGGTTAATAACCATACAATAGATATTTACGTTACAAGGGGAGTGATGAAACTGCTTCTTTACATCATTTGAAGGGGTTATATAATCCCCTGAGTGATCCAATATTTTACCTAACTCCATATCTTACAGGGTGTTCTATAACTTTGAACAATAAATAAAATCAACACAAAATTTTAACTACAGTCGGGAGCACGAAATAAGGCGGGTGAGAATTTTTGCGCCATTGCCAGACATGGGACTGGCAAAGCGAGGAACGGTAGAGAATCGCTTGCTCTGCGCCACAATCATAAACTTAGTATGTTCTCAGGTATAATTCATGAATGATTTATCTCACCAGTTTTTACTTTCTCCACCAATAGTGAAAGTAGGCCTATTGTTTTCGTCCAAATCTTCAAATTTAAATTTGTAGTGGAATTATCTGTTTTTGGTGCTCCCTGAACCCCAAAAAATTGTTTAGTGGAATTATCTGTGTTGGTGCTCCCTGAACCCAAAAATATTTTTAGTGGAATTATTTGTTTTGGTGCTCCCTGAACCCAAAAAAGTGTTTTTTTTGCTGATGTCTGTCCGTGTGTGTCTGAATGTCTGTTAGGATGTATACAGAGCTGGAGACCATACCAACGGTCCGATTTTGATGCAATTTGGTATGTAGGTATAGTTCTGGAATATCTCCAGGCATTTTTTCATTTTTCAAATATTAGTTTTTTAAGGGGTTTTACCATAGAACTAAACACTGGAAGGCGGAGTCTAGCGCCCACGGAGTGTTGAATGCGAGCCGTGCTGTAAGGGCTCCCCCCACTCCTTCCAAGTGGATTGGTGACGACCGGCCACAGTGTCTTATAGGCCTCGCTGCGATGCACCACGTGTATGGTGTCGGTTTTGGTGTTATTATTTATGGATTGTTTTGCTGGAGTTTTGCAATGCTACAATGCCTACATATTGTTCAGCTTACAATAATTGCAAAAACTATAATGTAAAAAACTTGGGTTTATCGTTTCACATGTAAGTACAGTTCTTGTTTTAACATAAAAAAATCTCAGGTGTCTATTAGCTTATTTAAGTACATTAAACTGAACTTTTATAGTGATGCAGTAATTGCATGTATTTATTGGTTTTATAAAATTTTACGATTTAATAAAAAACAGCCCGCTTATTTGCATTTTACTTATAGTCTAATGCTAGTTTTTAAATAACTAAATGTTATTATTGTCTGCACCCTAACATTTTTTTCAGGTTCCCAAAAGACCCAGAACTAAGGAAAAAATGGGTAGTAGCAACTAAAAGAAAAGGTTTTATACCATCTAAAACTGCAACCCTGTGCAGTGCTCATTTTGAAGATGATTGTTTTGAAGTTGGCGGGTTGAGAATCTTGCAAGACTATGTTGCAAAATGCCTATGATTATTTAAGTAGGGCCTACATTGAATATTGAGGGAGTTAACTTTTTAAAACATGCAAGGAAAACGTTTGTTTTGGGGTTTTTCATCAATATCAATGCAATAAATATTCTAAGTTTAAGATTACTGAGGGAATTACGTTTCAAGTATGTATTAACTTATAAATTCTCACAAGATCACCTAGAGCTATTCTTTTCTTGTATAAGAGCCAGAGGAGGGCGGAACAATAACCCTAACGTCAATCAGTTTAAGTTTGCCTTACGACAGCTTATGTACAGAAACAGTGTTAGGGCATCGGACGGAAGCAATTGTTTAGAATTCGATGAAAACCATCAGAATGCTGTTTTAAGTTTTCACATACCATTAAGCTTAGATGAAAATGTTGATGATGACGGTGAGAGGGACGCAATCAGTGAGTTGCAGGCTATGATGTCAAATTTAATTGACGGGCCTGAGCTATTATACTATAAAGATAATATATTGTACTATATTAGTGGATTTGTTGTAAGGAAAGTGAATTCAATAAGAAAATGTGCTGAATGTACTGATGTGTTATACTCTCAATCAAGTTTAAATTCTGGTCTTGATTATGATAATCTTACAAATTTTGTAAGTAAAGGACACCTTATTAATGTTTCGCAGCAGGTGTTTAAAGTTGATTAAGTATTTGTACAACCTTTTTTTGGCTTCTAAGGATATCCCTAATTTTAGTACGAAAAATTGTATTGTACTGGCTAGCAGGCATTTTCATGGCTGTTTGTTTAGCAATCATATCGCTAACATTGATTTCAGTGATGACAGCCATTAAACTCATAAAACATATTGGGGCTATATTTTACAAAACTATTTGTTTTGAGCATACTAAAGAGAAAACACTGTTGCTAAACAAAACTAAGTTAGGTATGAGGCAAAAATTAAACAAACTTGTGTTGTTTACACACATGTAGTTTTTAAAAGTTATTTATTTGTTGTCTGTTTTAGAATACTTAATAAATTGTTTTTTAGTAAAATACAGTGGGTTTTCATTCTCCTTTTGTCATTGGAATTCCAGTTACATTAGTTTAACTTTAAATGATGACATAATAACAACAAATTAGTGATAAAACAGAGTCGATGCCAGGTAACCGAATGGAGTGTCAGCCGGCCGAGCACTTGGAAGGAGTGGGGGAAGCAGACAAACGGCGGACCGCGAGCGCTGTGATGACTCCGCCTTCCAGTGTTTAGTTCTATGGGTTTTACCCCACAAAAATGGCAAAAAAAAAAAGAAAAATCAAAATTTCTCAAAAACGGCTCTAACGATTTCGATCAAATTTGGCTTATTTGTATCCCTACCATATGAAAAAACCCGCATCTTTCTAAAAATTCTCGTTTACGTAATAATAATTGATTTTTGAGGGTTTTAGGCCAAAAAGGGGGTTGTTTTTCAAAATTTTTCAATACATTTATTCGTGCATCTATACAGGCCTAATTTACATGTTTGGTGCAAATTTGTTAAAAATCGATCCAATAATAATATGTATGTGTGTTACATGCATCTAATATTTTCCATGGTATGTCCTACTTTTGCAATTCTAAATAACCACCTCCTATGCTACTCTTGGGAAGTTATAAAGTTTCAACTGGGAGAAAGTATGTGGCAGTTATCTGGTACCGTTTATTTTGTAAATGTGTTTTTTTTTAATTGATATTAATAAATGTTTAAGTTTGATTTCAGACTGTTTACATCATTCAACCTGTTCCAATCCTTCACATGTTTGATTCAGGTAGACGAATTCAAAACCGGAGATATAAATTAAACTCTTTGTATTAGTAAAGGTAAAATTATTGACTTTAAATTTTTATTGTAACCTTAGTAAGTCACATAATGACACAGCCAACTAGGGGCCCAAAAAATAAATTTATATGGATGGGTAAAAGTTTGAAGGTTCTGTAGGGGTAGCTATGTGGGGTGTACCCCCCCCCCCCCCCCAAAATAGGTTGTGTACACCAATGATGTTATGTCGAGTTTAAATACAGAGTTATATGCTTTATACAGGACTAATGAGTAAAGAGTCTAATATAATAGTTATATTTACAGATTTCCAAACAAGTCTCCATGACAAATGAAATAAAAAAAGAGTGAAGTGAAGACTCTTTTTTGTATGTAGTGAAGTGATAATTTATAAAACAATATCTTTACTATTAGCTAAGCCTGCTAAAGTTAAGTCAACACAGTAAAAATGTAAATGATATGTTAGAAAACACTGTTAAAACAGAACGGTACAAGGAAGTACAACCTAATAAGGTTATAACACGTGGTTTACCACCTGTAAATGGAAAACAAACAATATAACTTCATTGTGTAAGATTAGGTTTGGTCGTAAGAATACAGGATTTTATTTGTATAGAATAGGTAAAAGGGATAAGCCTAGACCTAACTGTGTGTTGTGTCTGGACAATGTACCTGAAACACTACAACACATACTAATTTATTATAGAGCACATGCCTATGTAGGGTATATAATTTGTTGACATCGGTAGAAGTTTATACATATATGATTTTGTATTATTAGATTATGATATTGCTTAGACGTACACATTGATGTATCTTTTTCTGAGTTTTGCCCTAAAAAATAACTATTAAGTACCATCCTATCAGCCAAAAGTTGGTTCATAAAAGTCATCATATCAAAGTTAACCTTAATGATTTTTATAATACGGATACATTATTGAATTGTTATTATTAGAATGCAGTTGCATAGTAGTGGGGGGGAGAACCCC
The DNA here is from genome assembly GCA_018207615.1 of Philaenus spumarius. Taxonomy (NCBI): domain Eukaryota; kingdom Metazoa; phylum Arthropoda; class Insecta; order Hemiptera; family Aphrophoridae; genus Philaenus; species Philaenus spumarius. Next base: position 22,936 of record JAGFPH010008275.1, read on the forward strand.
GCCGAAATTTTGACATGGGAAATAATCATGTTTGCCAATGCAATTTAAAAAAAAAATACATATCACCAGTGGTGAATATCTTTGAGCAGATCAAAAATAATAATAGTTTTTCTCTGCTTTTGGAGCACAATGAGAATTAGTACGTCCCATCATCAATTGCACGTCCAGTCAATAAAACGTATTACCTACGTTGCTACGTTAAGATTGGTGAGCTTGTACGAGCTCGTTGAGGCAAAACAAAAACAGTGCCGCGCAGGCTGTTCAGCACAGTTTATATTGTCTGCCATATTTGTTTCTGCTCCTCTCTTTTCCTCATTCTTATCTCAGTAGAACGCAACTTC
>JAGFPH010008275.1:23376-52211 GCA_018207615.1 Philaenus spumarius
GTCAATAAAAACTAGAATGGCCCTTTTTAAGGAGGACTATTTTACAGAGGCCAAATTATATACTATAAATTATAAAAAAAAATAAAACATACAATAAATTTATACCCAAATCTTTTGCAGATACTGCAAGGACACCTTATGAAATAAAAACCATATCACATTTCCAGAACTAAAAAAAAAATAATAGAAATTGCAGCCACTGTAATACAGAGAGGCCAAGTAGAAACTTTCGAGCAAATTACAATAAATATGACATATTGAGTGACTGCGATGACACTCAATTTAGTCCAACAGATAGCACAGGCACACTAAATAGCACTTTCTCAAATCCAAAACTAAATCTATCAAAAAACAGATTTCAAAACAATAAAAACACAAGATAACAAAACCGGCCATCGTCATATAATTACGAAAGAACTTCAAAACAAGACAAACCTTCAATAATACAATCAAGTACCTTTACAGATAGTAATAATCCAGACAATCTGGAAACCATAAATAATAAATTATAAATAATTAGACCAATAGTTTCAAATAAAGAACCATTAGATAATCTGATCAAAAACATAAAATTTAGAAAACAAGTCCAAACATGGCTTAAAAACATTTCCTTAAAAAAGGAATATATCAACCCTCAGGAAAATGTCTATAAAGATTTAATTAAAATAATCAAATGTAATAGTACAGTAAATTAAAATACAGCTACTACTCAATTTAAAAAGATATAATTATGACATACAAAAAATCAATAGATAATCTAAATATATGACTCAAACAAAATAATCCTAATACAATTCTAGAAATAATTGATATGATAATAGCAGCAAAAATTCCAATTTAAATAATACATAAGTATAAAAAGAAAAAGTATGAACAAGATACAGCAAACATATAATATGTACTAACCTGGCTCGAGGTGCTTATATCCATGGTCCGTATCCTTTTCGGTTTAGGAATACCAGAAGGACCTCTAGTGAGAATAAAATTCCAAATCACATACCAATATTCCCTAATCCATAGTTCTCAAAAAATCATGTATAAATCCTACTTTCTGTAACTAATGAGACTTACAAAACATATTATGAACGCATAGGAATTAAAGCACACAGTAGTGACACTTTCCTACTAACAAAATTTTCTTTTTTATATAAGATAGATCAAATTGAAAGAACAATCAGTGTTTTGTGTTATGAAAGTGCTCGAAATGGAAAAAGTACAGTGATTTTTTATACGGGAACATGGAACTCCAAGCCCGCCTATAAAAAAAATAGGCATCAAGAACAAAAAAAAAACTCCTCAGTGCCTGCAGTGTATCACGGGACAAGTAGAAACACTAGAACACTTAATTTTAAAGTGTCCATCAAATGAACATTTAAGGTTAAATATATATAATGCTTTAAGAGCAGAAAATTATAAACCTCCCTCTGATAACATAAATTTAGAAGAATTAATAAAATTTAACAATTACAACATCCTACATGAAATAAATATGTTTCTTGTAGCAATTAAAAGAACTATATAAATATTTATTCACAAGACAAAATTTATACTACACACATATATATGTGTCATCCCTTTCTGGGTTTCTTCAAACCAAGACCCAAACCTTTTCGGGATAGGTACAAGCCTGGCGGGTCTCAGGCAAGAAGATAATGCTACCTCACCTCCCATCCTTAAATCCATTGAAACCTCAGACTTTTTATTTTTTATTTTGTAAACTCCTTTTAGAATTCCCACTTTGGTAACTAATTTTACACTTCAGACAATGACACTGCATCTAACTCATGTTCACATTATTTGTTTATAGTAACACATATGTCTGTGATTAATATCCTTTTTATTTTTCTTATCCTTTTTACACCGCAAATTCTATATATAAAAAAAAATTAATAAAAAACAGTCACGTGCAAAAGAAAGAAATAGGTTTTTTTTTACAATATTACAACTAGGAGCCAAATGATATAAATCAGTGCCCAGCCAGTTTCTGGCAAAAGGAAGAAAAAAAGAAAAAAAATTGTTGCGTTCTTGCAGATACAACGTTCTGCATTTACCCGCTGTCTATCCTTCACGTAGTTACACTTTTCTCCGCTGGGCGGCGACTCCGTACTGTATTTGCAATTAGTATCTAAAAGGCTTTCTGTCCACTGATCAGCTGATCTTATCTCGACCGTTGAGATTTTTGCTTCGATATAGATCTTTCTAGAAAGTCGGCCATTAACCTGCTACGAGCCTACCTGTTAAGTTTAGCTTGTATTTCACCGCGAAGTATTTAGTTATGTCGTGACTTTCTTATTTAATTTAGTCGCGAGTTTTACAACTGTGCGTGGCTAATTAACATGCTTTTTTTTATAAGTCCTTTCTTCTGAATACCAGGTACGTTAGAATGTTTTAGCTTTCCATTTTTTTGGTTATGACATGTACTCTTTGTAAATTTTATAAAGTTAGTTTTACTTTTTATATTGTAAATAATATTTCAAGCTCATACAGTTTAATTTAAAATCTATGTAATTCATTTTTTTCTACAGCCTAACTTTAAACTTTAACTTTTACAGCCTAAAATTTTAAATGTTATGTATTTACCACACCATAGCCTATTTTATCAAAGGCTAGCCTATACAGTTATTTTCTGTACAAATTTAAAGCAGTGCAAACTAGAATATTGTGAACTTTTAAAGAGCTATATCCAATAATTATATCTCTGATATATTTAGTGTTACAAACCAAGAACATTTTTAAGTTTACCATGTGCTTTTGCTGACATGTAGAAACATTTAAATGTAACAAGACAAGTCCTGTAGTAACATTTACAATCTTTTAAAGTGCCTACTTGTCACTTTGTGCCAAAAATATTATAAAGGCAAACTTTTAAAACTATCTGCTTTACTATGCTTGTTTTATAGCCTACTTGCATTCTAAAAAAGGTTGTTATTTTGTTTAATGCAGTTTTCACTGGTTCAAGTACTACACATAAATCCAAGTAGTATATCATAAATGCAACAACAACTTATACCCTGCTGTTAAAGCCAACATTCTACATGCAGCTTTACTAGATACTTTTCGGCGACAGTGCTTTTACATATATAGCTATGAACTAAAATATTTTTGTAAATTACTTAAAAATCTGCAGTGGACTTTATAAGGAACTTTGAATAGGCTGTGTTTTTGTAATTTTTGTGATAAAAATGAATAGTATATAGAATATGTCTTTTGTATTTAATAAAATTGGGAGGAGCAAGCTATAGCATATTTTGGACCTCAGCCCTAAGGGCTCTACATTAGAAAATTTATATACCTTTTTTTTTACAGAGAGACGTCTCATAATTCTTTAATTTTATTTATTTAATTATACTTAGCTTTACAGTTGGCCAACGACATAAATATTTATTCTTAAACAAATCCATGGTATTACATGTTAATTTTTTGTAATCTTGTTTAATCTTTTGTATGAATTCTGTAACCATTGTTAAAGGGGAGGGTTTTTTATTTTTGGGGAGGGATTTTAAATTCAAATTAACCATATATATGTAATTCTGTAATCTGATGTTTTCTTTGTACTTTAAGGGCATATAATTAATAATTCCATTTTTGTTAAGGGCATATAAACTTTTTTATTTTGGTTAATAAACCCAAAATTATATCTAGTTCTTTGGTTTATTGACTTAACCTCTAGGTACCTTATGAATTGTGAGTGATCAGCTGAAACATTCCTACGTTTGGTGATTTTTTTTAAATTTTAAGGTAAGTTTTGAACATGACCAATCTATGTGGCCCAGTATTGCTTCCGTTTCCTTAATTATTCGTTTGGTAAGATTGGTACAAAATCTTTGTTCTTCGAAAAATGGTCAGAATCAGTGTTGCCAGATTGGGGGTTTTTCCCCAAAATGGGGAAATTTTTAAGTTTGCGGGAAATATTGGGGAAAAGAAAATGGTGGGGAAAAGTATGGGGAATTTTTTTTATTATTGGGAAAAGTTGGGGAATAATATGTCTCAACTAGGTTAAGTTCTTTTTCGTGGAGAAAGGTCTGTTAGTGTTAGGTTTTCGTTGGTTCTACTGTGTTTGGAAGTGTGGACTACCTGAAAACGCTAACAATAAACTGCCACGCTGTTCATGCCCAACCCGTCTTCGTCGTTATTTTATTGTAGTCATTAGTCAATGTCAAATTTATTTTTTAGAATGCAAGTCTGTCATCTGTCGCGTCACTAGTTTCCTTTCGTGATTTTTTTCCGCCGAATCCATCTACAGTCTATTGATCAGTATGAATGTGGGAAAACAGCAAAGGGCAAAGAATTCTCACTCCCGGTATCCCCAGTCTGCCAATCACGCTTAAACTTTCGACAGAAGCATTCCATTCTTATCGTAGTTTCATTGCATTTCTTATATAATATGTTTACTGTAGTTGCAACTTATTAACATATTATATATTTCATTTGTGTACTTTTTTACATGCACACCCAATTTGAGCGAACCAATTGTGAATATAAAAATTTATGTTTAACCTAAAATATACAAAATTTCCATTGTTTGTAGTGAAGATATGTGTAATAATTGGTTTATTCAACCAGGCATCCTTTACCAACTCAGTAAACGTAGAGTAAACACCGCAATATTGTATGTATATTATCTATCATTAACTTAGCTATTATCCTTCATCCGATTGTTTTGACATTAACACCATTCGAAAGGGAATCAAAAGGGCTACAAATAAGTGTCTAGACATTTTTTGTAAAAATGTACGATTTTTTAGTAATTTAGGTTTGAAATTTTTACAAACAGCAGCCGTTTTGAAACACATGATTGAATTTAATCGCTTATTTTTCTTGGGATATATCATTGTTAGGTTAAACTTCATGCCAAGTTTGAACTCAATCAGTCACACCCTTCTCTATAGCCCAGTCAATAAAGGGTTTGAGTGGGAACTAATTAGTGAAAAGCTGATTTTTTCATGGATGTTAGTTGATTATATAAGGAATATTTTCTGAAAAGTCCCCGCCCCTCCCCCTCTTGATTCCCCCCCTACCCGCCCTTAAAGTTCACTTTTGAAAGATTTTTTATTTTGTCAATATCTAAGAAATAAAAAGTGATAGAGTAATTTTTATTTCGTTATTGTAATCCTTATAATATTCTCTATCAAAAATGTTCTTTGCGTTTAAGCTATAAAACAATTATTTACCGTGTATTTTTAAATTGAATGTTAAAATTTTAACTTTTCTATTACAATAATTACATGTTTAGCTATTTTTTATTAATATGAGACAAGTTATGAAAAAATGGATCAAATAAAACTTTTAGGGTATTTTGCAATCTTTATATTGATATAAGTTTTATAAATGTTAAGTGCAGACAGTTGACTTAATCGGCCTGGCAAAGGGAGATGGAGCGGCGCGGGGCGTACGAGTCCTCGCGGGCCGGATCAGCCCGTTGGCATATCAGCGGTCAATCTGCAGTAAAGGCCTATTGTTTGGACTTTTATTTGTATAGCTGGTCTAATTATGGGTATTACAACGGTAAAATAGACGTTAACATTTATTTTAGGTTATTATTATTTATTTATTTTCTGGTATTTATTATTGCAGTGATAAACACACAATATGATTTCTTTTAGCCAAGCCAATAAAGGGGCAAAATAGGCCTTTGTTGGATATAATTAGTGAAAAGCTGACATTTTGTTTATAAAATTGTTAATGTTCTTTATATTAGGAGAGCCAGTTTTGATTCGGGGGATTATTCCTACTCCTAAGTTATTAGGACCGTTCCATTCTCCATAAAATATGGACCCACCATTATTGGACTGGCTAAAACCGGCAAGTGTCAAGCAGCAGAACCTGTTTTGTTTACTGTCAATTTATTAATACACCAATTTATTAATACTGTTGGTAGCGCTTGGGCCTGAGAACCAAACAATCTGCTTTTGAAAACCAGTAACTGGACGAAAAGTGTATTACAGGATTTCCAAAATCATCAATAATTTAAACGACAAAAGGAAGCTTAATCTGCTTGCTTATGCCATAACAGGTTGTGACACAACATCTTCTTTCTTTGATCTGGGAAAAATAAAATCTTGGGACATTTTACAAAAGTCAGAAGAAGCTCAAACACAAGTGTCGGTGTTTCTACGTCAAGATGATTCCAAAGAACTGAAAACAAACGGGGAAAATTTTATCTTAACAGAAAAAGCACATGAACTTCAATGAAGCTCGTTACTTGCAAAAATTGCAAAAAAATCTAATCTAAGGTCAAACTTCGACCTTGCAAAGCATCCCCCCTTCATCAGCATTTGTTCAGGGTTTATTTTCAAGTGCAGACATTGCTTGGTAACAGATTGGATGCTACAGTTTTAGAGTTGGAAGATGGAAAAGATGAAAGAAAATGGAGGTTACAGGAAAGCTTTAACACCAATAGTAAGTACTAAGTCTTTTGTAACTAATGACCTTCTGCACCTCGTGTCTTGCATCTGTAAGACATCTTGTATTAAATATTGTGGGTGTCCGAAAGTAGAACTTAATTGTTTTAAGGTTTTAATGTGATAACAGTCCTAATAATTTAGATGAAATAATTGATGATGAAGACTAAACTGGATTGGAATAAAACAGTAACAAGAATGTTTCCACTGTCTTAGGCCGGCCACACACAGAATCAGACACGGTCAGTCATAGTCAAAGACGCCTTTAGTCTTTTTTGTCTGTTTGACTATTATTGACTGATCCTGTGTGTGGGGTTTTAGTCACTGGGCGTCATTGCCTCCCTCCATTTTCAGTTCGTCTGTCCACCAGATTGTTGTATTGTGTGCATTTAGTGCTTATTGAAAGTTTTTAACCTAACTTTGAAGAGAAGGAAGAGGAAGCTATACTTATGATGTGGAACTTGATTAATTTGTTTGAAAAGGCACTAATAACAGTGATCTTTGGGTACACCCTATAAACGAGAAGAGGAACCTCGTAGACTTTATTAAGGAATTGAGAACCATCCCAAAAAATCAAAAACTACTGTCTAATGAAAGTCGAAACGTTCTAATACATCTTGGAAAAACCAGGATAAGATTAAAAAACAAAACACGAATTTGAGAAAATCAAGTGACAAGGAGGGGTTGTGCGCAGGTGGCTCTGACGGACACTGTCTGATAGCTTTTGACTAAAGGTGTCTTTTGAGGGAGCTGCGTCAGTCTAAGAAAACACATATTTAGACGTCTGTTTGTGTCTGTTCGTCTCGTTCGATGCAGTTTGTGGCGACCCCATAACCCCCCATGCTTAACCCCCCGTTTTAGTTGCTATTAGTCAAACTGACTAAACGTGACTGACCGAGTCTGATTCTGTGTGTGGCCGGCCTTATATAAAACTGAAACTCTCTACTTTTATGTGCCAGTATTGTATATATCCCAGACAATTTTAAGATATTGTAAATAGCAATTTGAGTGTTGAATGGATGGTCCATGATGATGTTTTGACAGTAAACAAAACATGTTCTGCAGCTTGACACCTGTCGGTGCCGGCTTTAGCTAGTACGGAACACGGCGCGGCGGGTCCATAGGTGGTGGATAATGGCACTGTCTTAATAACTTAGGGTTATAAATAATCCCCCAAACTAAAACTAGCTCTCCTAATATAAAGAACATTAACAATTTTATAAACAAAATTTCAGCTTTTCACTAATTATATCCAATAAGGCCTATTTTCCCCTTTATTGGCTTGGCTAAAAGAAACCATATTGTGTGTTTATCACTGCAATAATAAATACCAGAAAATAAATAAATAATGAAAAAATAAAATAAATGTTTACGTCTATTTAACCATTGTAATACCTATAATTAGACCAGCTATACAAATAAAAGTCCAAACAATAGGCCTCTACTGCAGATTGACCGCTGATATGCCAACGGGCTAATCCGGCCCTCGAGGATTCGTACGCTCCGCGCCGCGCCATCTCCCTTTGCCAGGCCGATTAAGTCAACTGTCTGCACTTACATTTATAAAACTTATATCAATATAAAGATTGCAAAATACCCCAAAAGTTTTATTTGAACCATTTTTTCATAACTTGTCTCATATTAATAAAAAATAGCTAAACATGTAATTATTGTAATAGAAAAGTTAAAATTTTAACATTAAATTTAAAAATACACGGTAAATAATTGTTTTATAGCTTAAACGCAAAGAACATTTTTGATAGAGAATATTGTAAGGATTACAATAACGAAATAAAAATTACTCTATCGCTTTTTATCTCTTAGATATTGACAAAATAAAAAATCTTTCAAAAGTGAACTTTAATGGGGGGTAGGGGGGGAAGCAAGAGGGGGATTGGCGGGGACTTTTGTGTAAATACTCCTCTTATACTATTGTAATATCTGACAAAATTTCAGCTTTTCACTAATTACTTCCCACTAAGGCCTATTTTTTCCCTTTATTGACTGGGCTACTAGATAAGAACTATTTTCTACAAAAAGCAAAGTGGCGGATATCTAGAAAACGAAGCGTTTTCGAGTTTGTGTTTATATGAACTGTTTTTCTTATTTTGACCTATAGAACCATTCCCCGAAGTTTAGCACTTTACTTATATAGCACTCTGTATATATTTAAATATACATAAGTGATAAGTGACATAACATGTGTACAATAACTACCTATTTATATAATATACTAGCTGGCCCGATCCGGCTTTGCACGGATAGACAAATCAAAGTTAAATGTATATTAACAACAAATTTATTATATCAATAAATATATAACACTATGTATTTCTTATGCGGATTTTACTAAAAATTACTTTGACCCCCGCCACCTTCCCCTAAAATTTCGAATTTTTTGAAAACCTTTCTTAGTAAGCACCTATGACCCTAGAGGAAGCTACATACCAAATTTCATTCCAATCCGTTCAGTAGTTTTTGAGAAATCGTGATCAGTGAGTCAGTGGATTTGGCTTTTATATATATAGATACTATATAGATGATATATTGCAACGACAGACCTTTTAACGACGTTCGGGAGCCAACTCTGCAACGTCGAGTCTTCCCCGACGCTAACTCTGCAACGGCAGACTTGTGCTAGCGTTTTTGTCTGTCTGTAGGATTTCCCTACTTTGTCACAGAATAAAGAGATTATATCACCTACTGGAAGTATAAGGCAAATTAATTTTAATAGCCTAGGTGATATAACTCTGGTTAAGATAACTATGTCTATAGTCACCTTAAATAAAAATATTTTATTAAATTCCTTCCAGTTATTCAAGTTACTATTAAATTTAAATCTGCTCAGCTCAGTAATTAATTCTATATTTATTTGACAATCTCTGAGGAGTGAGAACAGTGGAACTTTACCTAGAATAATTAAATTATTTGTGCTTTGTGAAATTTCGTTGGAACTGCCAACTTTGCAATTTAGCCCTTCGATATTGATCATACACTGAAAACAACTTATCATACAGGATACTTAGATAATAGGAATTTCTTGAACAAGGTAAATTATTTATATTAATTGAAATCAAAAGAAAATTTATTCAATAAAAAACTCAAAATTCTCTGTGGTTCTTTCCACTACAAAAACATAAATTTTAAACTAACTTTACTATTTACATCAATTTTACCTCTTTTAGGTAGAACCATTTATTATTTATTTATCCTTAATTATTCCTTCTTTTAATATTTATTTTTTAATTATTTAATTACGAAAATGATTTTAAATATTTAATTTACAATACTTATAAGTTTATAATATGAAAAACCTAACTTTATTATCTCAACCCAGTATCAATAATTATTTAAATTTAACTCAGGCAATATTTTAATAGGGGATATCGTAACTTTTCTGACAGACCTTTTATTACTGCGACCCTGGACTCTGAACACCTTTCCCAGGAACGTTGATGGTAATACAGCTTCCCTGAAGTCCGGTTATCGTTGGTGCGGTTGAACGTCTCCCGTGGTCTCAGTTTCTGCCTGGTTTGTAATTCCCTGAAGTCTTCTAGCGCCTTCCCTGATTTGGTTTTCGCTTCTTATTCCAGTAGTACTTCAAAGTCCATGTGATGTTCCAGTTATTGCCATTACATCAGTCCGGTGATTATCGTAGACTACGTCATTTATAATTGTTTAGACGCACCTGCTATATAATTAATTATAGCGTAATTCACTTAAACTGTTCAATTATTTTTTCACTGTCTGTAATGATAACTGATTCTACACTGTCTTTGTTCATTTATTTAATTTGAATTTATGTTTGATAAATTTTTATGAAAACTGTTCATTGAAATATTATATTGCATAATATTATAATTAATTAAAATGTTCACTGTTTGATTTGCCCATTTAGTACGACTGTCTTTATAAAACACTGCTTCTAAATACAAGTACGTTACTTTAACCTTGCAGATTCTTCTAACACATATCTTACTAGTAACAAGTCCTCCCAGCGTTTTCACGAATAGCTAACAATCCAGCGTCTTCCCGTAGTGATCTCCTAAATCGTAATCGCAATTACAATCCATACTGACGCTAATGAATTAATGACTCTTAATGGTCTAATGAATCTTAATGGTGCGCGTCTCCCGCTGTACTTTGCTTATATCGACTGTTTTGCCGCCTTCCGAGTACCAACTATCTCCCAGCTTCTTCTATCCCTTTTTCGACATCTCGCCATGCGATTTGTATTACTTTCTTTAGTTTTTGGGTTGGTATTACCCCCACCAACTTCTTCGTTAGACATTGCCACCAGCTATCAGCCTTCCCCACCACAGACTTTCTATCCTATTGTCTTACGTATTTTCCTTGTAGTTTTCCTGGAACTGCTTTTATGGAATTGCGGTTTTCGTAATCGTATTCCTGGTACATTTTCCTTTCTTCTCAAACTTGAGTGATGGTCCTTCGACGTTTGGTTCGCTTATGGCGCTGCATCGCGTTTTTCGCGGTTTTTCCTCGCGAAAACTTTTCTGGTTTTGAAGGAAAATCTTTTTTCTTTTTTCTTCTCTGTTGGTTATCGTTTTATAGTTTACTAGCCAAAATTTCACTTCTGTCCGAAGATTTTTCTTCTGCTTTTGGGACTTGTAAAATTGCCAAATTTAACATTTACTTTTGGATTTGAAATTTTTACTTTAAAATTGATACATTAGATTGAGATTTACAATTTTATATCCCTATTGCTTTCTTAACAGTATGTTACTAATTTTACCACCTTTTTTATTTTATTTTTAGCAAAACATAGTTGTGAACCTTTTCACCTATTATTTTAATTAATTAACAATTTACAAAATTTTTATCTTATAAAACTTTTATTCCTTTAAAACTTGTTTACTTTTTCATTCTCACTTTTTCATTTTTTCAGGTGCTTTTTCACCTTCAAACTTTAACAATTATATCTAACTTTTAAAATACAAAAAATTTCTTAATTTGTTATTTAACATTTTTTATTTAACTTTTCTTACTCTTTTCAAAAATATCTTTTTCATTTAATTTTGATGAAATTTGAGAATTTTCTTTAACTTTAACTCTTTATAACTTTACTATTTTTTAATTTTACAAAATTGTGACTTCCATGAACAATGTCTCCACCTCCCGTGTTTCACATTTACCCATAAAATTCATCAATTTTATAATTTTATTTAACACCTTATTCCCGTATAAAATAACTAATTTTTTTAAGTCTTTCAAACAACTTGAAACAAGTTCCAGGACAAAAGTCCATCTCTGTTGACTCAGTACAGTTGGCCGGGACTTGTCATATTCTAATCTAGTTAAGTATAGTATAGGGTGCACCTCAACTTCTGCTATGAAATCTTGATTTTTGCCGTTTTTCAACAAAACTCAATTTTTCACGCATTACATAAGGTTTATCCGTTGCAATATATATGTTATCTTATGCTCTATAATATGTTTGGGTGATAATAATGTTATTACAATTAATTAATTTTATTATAATACAGTATATGCAATAATTAGAAAATTGGGGAATTTTTTTGGCTTATCACTATATTGGGGAATTTTTATCTAGCTGATGGGGAAATTTCGTATGTAGAATCTGGCAACACTGATCAGAATTGAATTCAGAACAAGCCAACATGCTATTCTAACAAATTTTAGTTCTGTATTTAAAGTCCTCTTTTCTGTGTTTATAATACAAATAACAATATTTAAAGTGCAATACACATGCAGTGTTAAAGGGGTTACTATATACAAACATCAATATAGAAATAAAAAGCGTTAGTTGCTTGATTAAAAGGAATTGTAAATTGGATTGTAGTCGCTGCAAACAGGTAGAGTTGTTATAAGGCTAATATTAGTTTTGGCTAAAGTTTACATTACTACACCTCACCATAAAAATTAAAATGGCGCAAGTTTACTATTCGACCCTAGGCTAACCTATGGCAACAGAAATGCAAGAATAATACAACAAATAGCCTAAAGATTTTAACCTATAGGCTATATAGTATTTAGTCACAGTATGTTTGCCTGTAGCCTAACAGTAGCATGTAAAACAACATCGTTATCTGCAAAAATATCAGCCTACACCCGATTCCACCTTCACCGTGCAGTACAGAGTCCCCATAAACCATGTTATCCTTATGACAGTCTTAGAGATAATAGCCAACTAAAAAACATCAACTCTCATGCTACACTCGGTCAGTTGACGCAACCCGCATGATGTTCGCTGTAATGGTAGTAACATGTCTATTCTCCCGTAAGACCTGTACTGCACGGTGAACGTGGAATCGAGTGTAGGGTCAAATAGTAAACTTACACAATTAATATAACCTAAAGTTATAACTTACAGTCTCTAGTCACAATTCGATAGTAGGCCCTACAATGTGCTTATGTTGGCAGCACTACTCAGTTTCCTAAAAAAGCTTTACATTTGCAAAGTGTAATGTATTTGTGTTTATTTATATGACCAAGGACCATTTGTTTTAGAATTTTAACTTACAATTTGCAATCCCCTCTTAGGTAGAAATAAGGCATGTACAAAGACTATAATATTTTGTAGCCTAATTAATTGTCAAAATAATTCTGGCTGCCCTAAATTCTTTGGTGTAGGCTAATCAAACCATTAAAAAATTACCTTGTTGAAGGTACTGCCAACCTAAACTGAATTAGAGATGTTATGTTAATAAACATAACTTCTAGAATAACAGATTGTTTGTGTTAGGCCTACTCTATTCAATGTGACTCGTGATTGCTGTCTTGTTATTATTATCCAAAAACTGTGAATAGCCGCAGTAGAACCGTTATGATGCGATTAACTGCTAGGCCCATGCCTGCTACTGAAAAGCTGAGAATTCAAAGTTGCAGATTCTAGCTTGTGATTGGCTGTTCAGTAGCAATAACGGTTAGAGCTTTTGTTATATGGTAGAGCCAGAACAGAGATTGCATTATTTCTGTTATTGCTATCCTAGGTTGTATACTGTGTTGCAGTTGCCTATGTGCTTAGTGCTATTGTTGTTTAAAATTTGTAATTTTTACATGTATATTTCTATTTAGTACTTAGTATCCCTTATTTGTTATTTGTATTATAATAAATATTTATTTACTAACATTTCAAGTATTATTTAATATTATTAAAATATTAAGTAGCTTAATGTTTAAGGTCAAAGTAAGTTTTACTTAATAATGACCTATTTTAATTTGTCAATCAAAACAAAACCCAAAAATTAAGACACTAACAATAATTATTAAACATAAATAAATAATTTAATTTCTGTTTGCTTAGGCTATACTGGTTTTATATTTTAAACACATTTGTGTTTATCTTATTCAAAAAATTTAATTTAACACATTCAATAATACAGTATGTGAATAGGCTAGGCCCTTATGGATACATGAATGAATATTTCTGTGATCAGAACACAGTACGGTAACATAACAGTTACTTTCTGGTGTCAGTATAAGTTAGAACCGATCCACCGGGACTGCACCGAAGGGTCCAGTTAGCGTACCGGAATTGCGCCTCATCCAAAATCTACCCTCCCAAAACGCAATGCTATTGCGCCGCTGCGACTTTTCCTTTGTAATTATATTTCTGAGAAACTGCCATACTTAAAAAAGGTACTCCAAAAATTCAGGATGTGATTCTACACATGAAATCAAGCAAAAGTAATACCACTCAACAAACAAGGTTAAGTTAGGTTAGGTTATTCGCTAACAATATTTACCTTATTCAACTTGTTACGATTATTTTACCATATACCTACAACAATAATTTAGTTAATTGCAACCAATCTGGCAACCCTGTTCCTATCGCGTATTAAAATGGCTGTTCATTGTCTTTGTTAAATCCCATAAGCGATTTTTGGTTTGTTAATTTGTTATGTTATATTTGTTTTAGAATGTTTATAATTGATTTCCCGCGATCAGTGAAGTGTCTAATTTCATTATATATATAGGAAAAAGTGATATATAGTGTAATTCTATTAAAACCTGTAGTCACGACGTCCGAAACTAGAACCCTTTTTCGTCCCTGTAATTAGGACTGCATTTTCGACGCAATACCGGGTACCGGGTTACCCGTTAGAACTGCTACCGCGAAATAACAACTAGACTAGTAACATCTCTAAACTAAATGTGCTGTATTATGATAGTAATATGCTTTGTTATTTGTCTTTCTTATGATGTGTTAGTAAAAGCATTATTACCTTTAAATGTACAAAGTTCAGGTTTATAGTATTTTGTTTCTTATTACTATTTGTTAGTCTGAAGGCCTATAAATAATATACATTGATATAAAACGTTTAATAATATAATAATTAAAATCATTATGATTGTAACATTCTATCTCTAGAGCATTTTATTTCTCATAATTTTATCCAAAATATAATGTAAGTAAATTATAATTATTATGCTATTCAGGTATGGCGGAAAAAATGTACAATACATCTTCTTGCCATATAGCGGCAAAGGTGCCGTTAATTGTGAAATCAAAGTAGGCCTATATTACTTTGAGGTAGTAATATAATATTACTTTTTTTACATTATTATTATAATAATATGTTTTTCTTTATGACTTATTTCTATGACCCTAGGACCATTTATTTTAAATTTTTGCATTAAAAATCCCAACATAGATAGAAATAAAGTACCGGTAGGCTATATGTTGTAATTTATTGTTTAAATAATTCTGGCTGCGCTATTGGCTATCTTAAATTTTTTTAGAATAGGTAAACCACCGAAAAGTGATAAAAAATTTTGTAAATATCTTAAATTCTCAATTGTTATAGCTCAATTGTTGTTGTTTCAGTTATAGCTGAAAAAATTTACAATTCGCCTCCACGCTATATTGCGGCAGAGGTACAAACCTATGAGCAATAAAATGCTTCAGTATGTACATGTAATCATAATATTTAATTGTTATTATTAAACAGCAAATATAGTTTTATAAAATGTATTTGAACAAATTGTAACAAAACCTTAAAATTAACCCTTTCCACTCGAGTGTCGGGGCAGCCTCGCACCCTACTAATCCGGACGAACCCCTATGTCGGGCGAGCTCCGAACACTCTATGATAACGTTCTTTGATTGTATTTGAACAGACGTAGTTACTTTGATGACCGATATTGTTGAAGTTTGAGATGTGCTGCTATCTGTGGAACTTTAGGACCATTTGAGTTCAGTTTCTGTAATAAATAAATCTTAGAAAATGTAATGTTTGCCGTCTTTGGCCGATCTGTAAACAGCTGTCTGCTCGCGCCGTTGTTTGGTTCCTACTTACTACGCAGTGTTTTAGTGAGCTTAAGTGTTGTTTAGTTTTGTTGTACTAGGTTATCGTGTGTAATTTCACAGTTTATTTTTGAATATTGTTCTTTTTATAATAATAACGATTGTTATGAAATAAAATGACGGCAGTTTGTTACAAAATGGCGTTAGTGGCGACGGAACTTTTGTTTCGAACCTGAGTGATTAAAATATCACCAATCAGTTTTGAAAAAAGCTTTTCTTACTAGTTTTGATCTACATAATACTGTTGTTAACCCTTTGACCGCCATGCCGTTTCTACTAGGACGCTCCGAATACCGCCAAGGTTGACTAAGCGAGACATTGCATTGAGCGCCAAGCCACTGTTGTGTGGGATTGTCTAATACCACCAAGCCTATTTTCGGTATTTTGACGAACGTTTACATAAACCATTGTAGCTTAGCTAATATCAAAGCTAGAATAATGATTTTGTTCTCGTTTTGTTTGGAATTAAAAGTACTACAACTAAATTTACAAAAAATAGTATTAATTCCACTTTTACATGTGTACTATAAATGAAAAAGTAAAGGAAAACAAATATTTATATACAATTTTTAAGTTTAGAGCCTAATAACTATATAAAAAATATTTTTCCTCTAACCTTATATATTATGTTATTCCCTAGTTCACTGAAAATAACTCCCGAAAATTTAAACAAAAAATATTAACATTTAAAATATGTATTTGCGTTTTTTTGCGCAAAGCCCCGGTTTTTTTTTTTAGTAGAGCCCTTCTTAGAGGATCACTCATTGCTATTGTTGTAAGAAACAAGATTCACAGCTCTGAACTCACTAAACACTTACACAAAATGTGTCTCACTTTAGTGTAATAACAGAAATATTATGACAAAAACATTCAACAATCATAGAACGACTCAGTATACAGCCTATTTTCGGTATTTTATACGGTACATAAATATTTTATAAATAAATATGGATCCACGATCACAATACACGTCCGGTAGATTTTTCCCCGTTCATTTGTTTTGTAATTGACATTTAGTAAAAAGATTGAATGTTTTTCCTTACACAATAAAAAATGTACCGTACTTATTTATACCGTATTCATACATGTATTTATTTTGCACAGCTATACAAACTTTTAAAATAGACGTAAACTAAAAATATGTTGTTACAATATAAAAGGCCAAATCTTATCCTCTTTATAAGTTTAGAAAACATACAGGTTTAGGTAATAAAAGTGACTAAATAAACAAAATACTAAAAGCCGATTATAACGGCCGTGGCGCTGTTCAGACAAACTGCCGGAGCCGATCACGTCGGCCTATGGCGGTATTCAGACAACTTTTGAGAGCCGATGTAATCGGCTGTGGCGGTATTCAGGCAGATAGTAAAAGCCGATTAGATCGGTCCTTGGCGGTCAAAGGGTTAAGCAATAAAATAAATAGTTGAGGCAATTTTGTACAAGTTGGTGTCAAAACTAATTGTTTTTATAAAAACTCATTTTTTACAAAAAACTTGTTTTTCAATTATAATTTTTTTATAATTTATTATTGTGTCTAAAACATGTGTAAACCATTTAATTTTGTTTATAATGATATAGACTACAAAAAACAAGCAACAAATATAGGTCTTTCCATTAAAATTTTTTTAAATAAATAAAAATTAAAAACATATAGGCCTACTTGAAAATAAAAATATATGTTTTTTTTATACCAATCTATACTTTAGTCATAAAAGAAACTACAAAAAACAATCAGCCTTTTAGAACTGACAGGAATACTTTTTTTGGAGTAAACATGTTACAGTGCAATATTTGCTCAAAATTAAATTGAACTGATAGCAACACTAGGTGCCCAGTAATTGGAGTGGACAGGGTTAAACTTTACATCATTTTAAATATAATAAGAATTAATAATTCACAAAGTTATTACACAACCCGATAAAATGTTATGATTTCCATACCCAGCTATTCAATGTAGGCCTACTTAGTAGAACAACTTAAGTTAGTCACTTTAATTGTAAATTTATCGCATACACTTAATGAATTATCATGTGATTGGTTCATGTAAGAAAACAGCAAAACTTTAAATTATCACTTTCTGGTAATCTTTAAACAATATATAAGTACAAATGAAAAGTGAAAATGATCTGTACCTTATAATTTCAAGTCATAATATCACCTGATTACATTCCAACTAATTCACTAATAAATAATGCAAATACGTTACTATTCGTGATGTCAGGACTATTAGTTTTCAATTTGTTACATATTGTGTATTTAATAATACATTGTTGTATATTATACAAATTACATAACAAATAAAACATCAACCTAAAATCAAAAAAAGTCTAAAAATTTCAGTTTGAATACTTTTAATTAGTGACAATGTGCTTTCTAAGGTTGGCAGCACACTGAAAAGAGGTTGTCATCTTCAAAGTTGTCAATAGTGAGGCTTATTATAAATTTAGGCAGGAATGGCCGTCATTATTCTATAGACATTAGACTTGAGAAACTTAATATATATCTACAATAGTAATCGTCAACCTAATGTCAGTGTAAATTTACAATTTGTCTCCCTATTGATATCATTTTTAAGAGTATTGCTACCAACCTAAGTATAATGTCAGTGTTTTAACGTTTAGCGGAAAACATTTTACAAAAATCTGTCAATGAAAAGAAGTAGCCTAGGCCTATTTAAAACAAATCCTACAAAAAGTTCAATTTGCTGCCGTTAATGATGGGCCAACTTTCGAGCATTGGCATACTTTGAGCGAAATGAACGAGTGGTTATAGCGTTGGTAAATATATATTTTCATATGTAAGTAAATTTTATATATTACGTGTGTAGGCCTACAAGTTGATACAAGTCACCAAGAATAGGTAGGTCTGTACATCAGGAAAAGAAGAGTTTTGGTTAGTTTAGGCTAGATATTACCTACATATTTCATTTTATAATAAAAATGAGGTTTACAAACTTTATAACATTTAAACATATTTGTGAAAATATATTAATCTTTTTGAGTACGGTATAAAATTGTTAAATTTTTGTTAATATTGATTGTGTCTAATCTTAAATATTGTCAGAGTTGTAACATAATTTACTGATCTAATGGAAATGTCTGAACTTATTCACTTAAAGATAAAGCAATTTAAAGGTTTTTTCAAATGTATTACTTGTATTTTTCAAAGTTTTGTTGTTTAGAATATTTCTTCTATTTTTTGTTGTGGGGTGTTCAATAGAATGTAAGGGAGATTGCATAAAGAAAGAAACAATATAATAATAATAGAAATTCATACCGATTAAGCTCTAGAATGTGTTTGTTCAAATAAGTTGCCGTCTCTACCAGGCCTGCAGAATATGTCCGAACGCCCGAACGAGGTTCGGGGGAAATTGGGCCTGGGCTGGGGAAATTTTGGCCCGGGGAAAAATCCAACAAAGATAAGGAAAATTTAATTATTTTGGAGAAAAATAGATAAGAAATGAATGGGAACAAAGATCAGCTTAATCGCTTTGTATGATACATATACAAACACACACACACAATGTGTGTTGTCTGCTCTCTGTTGCAAGTCGGACAGGGTTTCTATTTAATTTTCACCGCACAAAATGAGCCGCGATACGATATTTTTCTGCCGGTTGATGAATGGCAGTTTCCTGATTCTTGACGGGCGTTCAAATACATTCGTTGGATATTAATTAGAATTAAATCATATTAAACCAAATTATACGATACTTAATGTATAGGTATTACCGATGTTTTTTAATTTTCTTTTACCGAATTTCGAAATCAGTCTTTATCAGTAAAAGGCGTACAATGTGATGTGCGTACTAATTTTTTATTACGTCGGCTTGCATTAAAATGCCGAAGTATTGAAAAAATGCGA
The DNA here is from genome assembly GCA_018207615.1 of Philaenus spumarius. Taxonomy (NCBI): domain Eukaryota; kingdom Metazoa; phylum Arthropoda; class Insecta; order Hemiptera; family Aphrophoridae; genus Philaenus; species Philaenus spumarius. The sequence continues at coordinate 42,931 of JAGFPH010008275.1, forward strand.
TGATTTTTTGTGTGTCAGTTTTCCTGTATACACGGTATAAGCACTCACAGACGTCGTAGAAAACTTCTGTTGGTATCCAAATCTTCGTAATTTTATTGTGGAGAGTTGAAAAGCTTTTGAGCTTTCTAGCGTGAGGCGGAGTGCGTCAAGGTCACATTTTTGGATCAAAATTTTGAAAATATTGGGTCAAAATTATGAAAATTCATTGTGGGGCCATCGTTTTATATGTTTTTGGGTAAAAAAAGCGATTTTGCGAGTAAAAAATTCGTAGCGCGTCGGAGTCACGTTTTTGGATCAACATTTTGAAAATACTGGGTGAGTTAACGTTTTATATGTTTTTGGGTACGGGAAAACCGATGTTTGGCATTTAAAAGTCATAGCGCGTCGGGATCACGTTTTTGAATCAAAATTCAGTGTGGGTTATCATTTTATATGTTTTTGGGTACGGGAAAACCGATTTTGACAGTTAAAAAATCATAGCGCGTCATTGTCTAATTTTTGGTTCAACATTTTGAAAATACAGGGTGGGGTAACGTTTTATTTGTTTTTGGGTACGGGAAAACCGATGTTGACAATTAACAAATCATAGCGCTTCGGGATCATGTTTTTGAATCAAAATTAATTGTGTGGTATCGTTTTATATGTTTTTGGGTACGGGAAAACCGATTTTGACAGTTAAAAAGTTGTAGCGCGTCGGGATCACGTTTTTTTATCAAAATTTTGAAAATCAGTGTGGGGTAACGTTTTATTTGTTTTTGGGTACGGGAAAACCGATGTTGACAGTAAAAAATCGTAGCGCGTCGGGGTCTCATTTTTGGATCAACATTTTAAAAATACAATGAGAAGAAAGGTTTATTTGTTTTTGGGAATGGGAGAACTGATTTTGACAGTTAAAAAGTCGTAGCGTGTCGGGATCACTTATTTTTTACTTTCTCCCCCTATACCATAGTATATGGAGAAAGTATTGTATTCGTCAAAATTTTCGAGTTTGAGTTTTTGGTGGAAATATCCGTTTTGGGCCCCCCTGAACCTAAAAAAGTGGTTTTCGGAGTGATGTCTGTGTGTGTGTCTGTATGTGTGTCTGTGTGTCTGTGTGGATGTTATCAGACCTAGAGCCTAAACCAGTCGTCCGATTTTGATGAAATTTGGTATAGAGGTACTAATACACGGTATCTCCAGGCGTTTTTTTCATTTTTGTTAATTTTTTATTTTTAAGGGTAATTTTCCCATAAAACCCCTTAAAATAATGGAAAAATCAACTTTTCTCAAAAACGGCTCTAACGATTTTGATTAAAATTTTATAGTATATTAGGGACCTAAAGTACTATAAACTGTAAAATTTTAATCAAAATCGTTCGAGCCGTTTTTGAGAAAAGTTGGTTTTTCCGTTATTTTATGGATTTTTATGGGAAAACAACTTTAATACAAAATCACCTCTCCTACCCCACCCTACAAGTCACCGTGAATCTGTTTAATAATTTAAATATGTTTGTGAGAAAGTATGTGCCAGTTCCTGGTACCGTTTATTTAACTAAATGTAACAAATAAAAAGTAATTGTTAAGTTTAATTTTCTTTCAATTCGTGTGATCTGTCCAGACGATTTTCAGTAGTGACTGTGGTAGGTAATTCGGTAATATACTTGGAACTAATTAAACATAACATTTAACTTTGTTTTAACCACTTAAGTATTAGGCCCGTGTTACACTCTAAAATATTTTGTAAAATATGTTTTATAAAAGATGGTATCCACCTATTATAAAAGATTTGAAAAGTTATTCTCTTTTATAAAACATTTTGGACTTGCACTAAAAGGTAAAAATGTATCTAACATTTTATAAAAGGTAAAATGCCAGCCCATTACACTATCAAAGATCTTTGTCAAAGAACTTTTATAAAACATATTTTTTAAATTATTTTAAAGTGTAATACGGGCCATAGGCCTACTTTTAAACATAATAAAATAGCAATAATCAAGTTGTATTTTTTTGTTTTAAACCTTTTGGGACCATCTGAAGATATTTCATTGTAGATATATAATTTCACTGTAGTTAATTAAGTAAAAATAATGCTATTATTATTTTTTTGAAGATTTATATTGGAATTTATAATGAATATAATACAAGTTATTAAAACATAAGGTCAATAAATATGTTGAAATAAATAAACAAACTGTGTTAAAGTCTGGCGCATCTGTAGCGAATAGCGATTTATTTTGGGGAAATTTTTAGGGAAAAAAAGTGTGTTCTAGGGAAAATTTGTGTGCTAAAACATTTTCTGCACCCCTGGTCTCTACCGCAATATAGTTGGAGGTGTATTGTACATTTTAGACACAAATACAGTAGGACTATATATTTTGCCCACTAGACTTTTGTTCAATTGTTTTGGAAAGTTAAGTCATGGTATCTACCTACATATATGTTAAAACATTATATAAATTAATATAATAAATATATATATATATATATTACAATAATTTAAACTTAGGCCTCTAGCCTAGTTTTAATTAATATTTCAAATATGAGAATAAACAAATTGAATAAACATAATTAGGTAATTATAAAAAACATTTTTTAAATCAAAGTTATTTTTAATTAACTTACCGTAATACAAATATGTTTGAAAAGGGTTAAATGATAATAATTATTTATACAACAAAACAAAATGAATTAAATGCCTAAAGAAACATTTGAAGTTTTTACTTCTCGACCCGCATTAAAGATAGCAGTGGACTTAAGCCCGTCTGTCCGGTGAGACACTAACCTTTGACACCTGTTCATATAAACAAAAACAAATAGACTACTTAACTTATTTAAATTTACTAAAAAAAGAATAGGCCTAATAATAATTGCAAAGTTAACGCAATAAAAATATACACATACAGTATTTTAAATGCAAACCCATAGGCTACAACACAATAACATAAATTAATACAAATCATCAATATAATAATTAAATTTCACCTGGACAGCAAGGCCTACCTGAGATATCCTACTACAGCTCATCCAATCCTCACCAATTAAATAACTCAAATACTTAATCTCTGGTTAACTCTGACAAATTAAACAAACTTTTCGAACAATTATAATTTATATTTTTTAACCAGGGTTTATAATTGAGATAAAACCAATTCCCCTTGATAAGAATTAAACTTTTAATTTAAAACAAAGATTTGTGTATGTTGAGTTGTGAATGGAAGCCTCAGCTGATCGAATACACCTTTTCCCCATCCCAAGTCTTATCACATTTATCAATTTAAACGGCTGACTCTTCCTCCAAACCAGGTCCAACAGATAACGCCAGGTTCTCGGCTAACAATCGCAACTCAAGTTTTTTATTAATAATCTGCCTAGCTAGCACGTTAGGCAGGAGTGCCCATCCCCCCCAAAGCCTATGGCGCAAATCCCCCCCAAAACCCACCTGTGGGTTCCCTCGCCCAAATAAAGTAGACATTTTATGTCATTTAAAAAAAAAACATAATTACGCATAATTGTTTTTTTTTCTTAAAAGTGTTATTTTATTCAGCGGTGTGAAGCTAGCAATAACTGGAACAATCCAGCAATAACAACTAGTGGGAGCAAATACCGCCCGCATAGCAAATTCTCTGAAAACAACCCATTATGTAACTTAAAGTTTACAGTTAAATCCAATAACATATTAAAGTTTTTCATAAAAATATGATTATGGAAAAAGGAGGTTCTACGTAATTTATAAAATAATACAAATACACAAATTCAGTAAGATTTATTAACAAAAACAACACATTACTACTTTTGAAAGTAGCAGAAGACATCATAATATTAAATAAGTTCCTTAACCTCTAATGCTTGGTGAAAAAGAAATCCTTGTTTTGGTGGTAATCGTTTGTAATGTAACATGTTAAAGTATTAAACTAGCTATTCGAATTTAATAAAAAAGTAATATATAGGCCTATAGTTAAAAAATACAAAAACACAATCTAGTTGGTAATTATAGGCCATTTGTACTTCCATTTAATACTGTTTTAACAAAGCCTAGAATAAAGGTTATAAAGATTAATTATTGTATTCAAACCATACTTACAGTGTCGGATTTCGTTTAGTTTTGTTTGGTAACGCAAAAAAATTTCTTCCTGTCTCATTAATTTGCGAATTCAAACATCCTTTCACGTAACAAACTTTAATTTTATCCATAATTCAATTATAATAAAACCGTGTCCGCTATTCTTGCATTACTTTTATTTAAGAAAAAATTAAATAGTGTGCTTAAGACCACATGTTGGAAGTGATAACTTCTATGACCAATTTATATTTTTTGTCCGTACTAATATTAGACGGAAGGAATAAGGATAAAAAAAATTAAATAGTGTGCTTAAGACCACACGTTGGAAGTGATAACTTCTATGACCAATTTATATTTTTTGTCTGTACTAATATTAGAGGAGGAGGAATAAGGATAAAAAAATTACACAAGTCGATATATTTTGAAAAAATGTTATTACATATTTTGGAATGACGTAATTAATTATTTAATAACAGATTATTAATAACTGGCAAGTATTCGTAATTTTTTATTTTAGTTATCAGTAAATATGCATGAGATTATATTAAATTTTTTACTAGAATTCTCGGTATTCATACATTTAAATTGTATGACATATTTTGAATTGTTATAAAAACAATTAGTATACGAAAAAATAAAAAACAAAAAAGCGTGACGCGAGATCTCGCGAGAAATCTGGCGTGATGCGAGATCTCGCGGGAAATCTGGCGTGACGCGAGATTTCGCGAGAAATCTGGCGTGACGCGAGATCTCGCGAGAAATCTGGCGTGACGTGAGATTTCGAAAACATAGCCAAGTCGAAAGTGCCCAACGGGCCAATAGAAGTTATCACTTCAAAAACTTATATTTTTCCCTCGTTCCTTGGATCGATACCTTTAATTTGATACCTCTCCCATAATCCTCCGATTTACCAAATTCCCACAATTTTGAATCTAAAATTTCGCAGGATTGCATTCACGATTTTTTTTTTGTATTTAAATTTGTCTGTTTAAAAACCACTATTTTCCTTTTAAACCCCCCTTGGAGAGGTAGGTAGACCGTACATTTTGTTTAATTAATTCTACGAAGAAGCAAGACAACACCCAAATAAAATTAAAAAAAAAGGAAAAAACACTGAAATGGAGAGGAAAGAGAAAATACTCTTAGTTCAACCCTCCCAATAACACGGCTTACCATCTGAATCATCTGAAGACACACATACTTTTATATCCAGATAAGAAGTGGCTTCAAGAGCTTACGGATGGACAGCCAAATCACAAATCAATCTATTAATTGCATACCGTAACGTCGAAGACAACCAAATAATAGCACATGAAATACAGGGTTTAAGACCTGAAATTTGCGAACATATAATAACAATGGAGAATAGAACACTAGACCAAAGAATCCAAGGAAAATTTAACAAATTTTTCAAAAAAAAAACCTAAATCACCAAAAAATCCTTAAGAATCATGGAAAACCACAATAACACGGGAACTAGACAATTTGAAACCATTAAAACCATGACAGAGCAACTTACAGAAATTGTACACACATTAGGGTTAAATATACAACAGAAAGGTTATAAAACAAACACATTTCAAATAAACGGTACCAGAAACTTTCTCACAAACATATTTAAATTATTAAACAGATTCACAGTGACTTCATTTTTGTAGGAGGGGTAGGAGAGGTGATTTTAAACTAGGAGATTAACTAACAAATAATATTATTATTAGCTAAAGATAAAACTATTCGATCGATTTCGAACAAATTTGTACCAAACACGTCAATTAGGCCTGTATGGATGCACGAAAAGAGGTTTTGAAATTTTTTGAAAAACAACCCCCTTTTTGGCCAAAAAACCCCTTAAAATCAGTTATTATTATTATTAGCTAAACAAGAATTTTTAGAAAGATACGGTTTTCTGCATGTGGTAGGTTAGGGTACATTAAGGGCTGCAAATAAGCCAAATTTGATCAAAATTGTTAGAGCCATTTTTTTGTAAAAAAAATAATACCCTAACTGATTTTTTCTGGGTTTTTTTTGCCAAAAAGGGGATTGTTTTTCAAAATTGTTCTAACCCGTTTTTCGTGCATCTATACAGGCCTACTGGACATGTCTGGTGCAAATTTGTTTGAAATCGATCGAATAGTTTTCGCTCTAGCTTTGTATACATACAGACCGACATTTTGTATAAACTACTTTTTTGTACTCAAGGGTCAAAAAATGAATATAAGACCAACAATGTTCAAAACAATGTAGGACAAAACTACACAATATGTAAAATAAATAAATAATAATAAACCGAACAGATTTTTCTTCAGAAAATACAACTGCAATGTATGTAAAATGGACAACCATACAAATGTAGAAAGTGATTTCCATCCAAAAAGAAACAAGCAATACATAAGTCAATAAAACTGTTTTGTATTAAAAATTAGTTTAAAAAAAGTGAATAGTAAATACTACTTTCAATGGATTTTTTTATAATTTGAACAGAAGTTTTTTTCTTTGATTAGACAAGACAAACTTGTTCACTCACTTCCACTCATTTAAAAATTATGAATTTGTTATCGTTTTAAAGCTAACTAAACGTAGTTTATAACGATGTAAATTTGATATTGAAGTTAGAAAATAGTCAACCTTTAACCCTATTTGAATTTAGACGAATATTTTTAATAATATGCAAATTATTTCTAATAATAACTTTTCTACACTATATTTATGTGTTGTAGGAAAGTTTTTTTACTATTTATTTCACGTCATTTTCGAAATCACCAATCTAAAGAGCATAAAATGAAGGTAATTCGGTATAGTAAATTTCATATTTGTATTGTTAAACTCATACTTGTTGGAAAGCACGTTTCATACAGAAACCAAAAATATACACTTTGTAAGACATTTGTTGATGATTTATGCGCAAACACAGTTTGGACGAAAGGCTGCATTTTTAATTCGAGCCGTGACGTCATCTGATGAAATGCGCTGAACCCGTCCAAAACTCGTCTTTCTGAGTAGCACCAAGAGGTAAGAATCTACTTACACAGTTTTACACCATGGTTTTGGGACTGTTGTGAGGGGGAGGGCAGTTTTTTGCAAAATGACCTTGGCAGGCTCTCAATGCTGTAAATGTCTATAGTACAGTATGTTTATACTTTGTTTACCCCGCACACGGCACCCTCTATCGGCTCGTCTCTACACTGCACTACAAGCAGTAGTAGTCGAATTGCCTGGCTGTCAATAATACGGCACTTTCACACGAATAATTGGAGATTTTTAACACATAGAAACAACAGATTATCTCCTAATTTCTTGGGGGGGAATCGTCAAATCTTCATATTTTATATTGATTTTAATCAGAAACATATGAAAATTCCCCCCCAAACTGTGAAAAACACCCCAAAAATTGATTCCCCCCCAAAAATTCTGATGGCGCAACTTGCGCCATTAAACCATGCTGTGGGCACCCCTGACGTTAGGTAACCATTTTGGAGACATTTTAAAGACCCTTAACTTGTAGGCTACATTATTTTCACTCTCAATGTGAACAAATGCATGTTTACTTGGCCTGTTTCTATACATAACATGTATATACAGCTATGGGTATTTGGTGGTAAACCTAGAATTCGTCTGTTGTAGAAACTATTGAACTGTATCGTATTTGCTGTGTGCCCAATAAACCCCATAGCAGAAAATAGAGGTTTATTGGGAAATTATTTACCTCTAACCAGTTCACATTTAGAGGCCCTTAAGGCAAATATTAGTTTTTAGTCCAACCTTCTTGATTTACGGGAAAAGCTTTTGGTTAAATCAGAAAAACTATTTACATTGAGAAATTTTCTGAAATTTTTTTGTAAGAAAAAAACAGCTATAAGTAGGCTTATACTTAAAAAAAATTGGTAATCAGTGATTGTGGTTTTTCCAATTATCTTAAATAAACATAATTGTGGTATCCTAATGCATAAAGCATTGTTTCAGCAAAGTTTTGTTTACATTTTTGAAAGTGACTTAAAGCTTAATTTGGTTGCAGGTTTCAATCATGGACATTGACCCAGAAGAGTTGGTAATCAAACAAGAAATAAAAGAAGAAGAGGAAGTGAGCTTTGAACTAATTGAAGAACAAAGATATTCTCCTGAATTTGTTAAAGATGAAAGTGTGTGTAGTGAAATTAAAGAAGAAAGTTTTCTTGACATGACAGATAGCAAAACTTGTTTTGTAGTGGATGATATTAAAGAAGAAATAGAAATTAAACAAGAAGACGTAGATGATTCCGAGATGAATGAGCAAATGGATTTTAAAGAAGAAGCGATCGATAGTGAATGGTAAGTTTATTATTTTTAAAGTAAGTATTTATGTTTACAAACATCTTTACTAATAAGAATATTGGGAGCTGTAGGCCATAGCTCAGTTGGTAGGCTGGCCTTGTAATTGAAGGGGTAGTGTATCTGATTCGGAAAGTCAGGGTCCCTAACCTTTTATCATATTTTATGTATATTAATGCAAAAAGTCTTAAAGAAAACATGTGTTTGTTTAAGTACTGTATTATTTTTGGAAAACATAGTTTGCACTGAAACTATTAGTGTTTTATATAATTATCCCCGATAAGTAGTTAAGAAAATTACGACCACGCATAGTTGGTTATGTATGTGTGAAGTTACTGTACAGTTTATATGAGAAAGGTTGTAATAGCTCAAGCTCTAAATCTAACATTTAATTATCTATGTTTTAACCTCTTTGGCATAAGTAGCAAAACAGATGTCAATGAGGGTCTTATTTCCTTTTTTGGCAAACCAAATCCACATTTTGTTATTTAGAAACGGGTGAAAATTGAGTTGCAAGATTTGTTTACATAGTTACAAGTATATAAGCTTAGTAAAAAATTAATTAATTAATTAAATACATTCATAGTTTTAGTAACACTTTAAGTCATCATTTCACGCTCAAAAATGAACCTAAAAATTAACATCATATTTGAGAAAACAAGTAAAGTTAGATAAATAATTAACTAATTGTTATAAAGTATCAATAGAACATTGAAATATACACGATTTGGTTGAATTGGTTTTTAAGGTTAAAAGTTGAGGCAGCACAGAACGTGGGACGTTTTGTAATTTTACACTGAAAGCAGCCCAATTTGTGATTATAATTATCTAAGTGTGCAAAGAAACTTTAAATTGGGTGGTTGACATTTTTCTGGTTCTTTTAACCTTTATTGTAACTGCTATTATAAAATACACGATAATAATAATAGCCTAATTT
>JAGFPH010008276.1:0-57171 GCA_018207615.1 Philaenus spumarius
TGTATATATTATAAATTCTAAACACTTGACAAATCCTCGCTCACAAGTTAATTACAATTGATACACCGATACACATAAATTATTTTACTTTTATGTTTTTACTACAGAAACTGTAAACACATAGAAGGGCATATTGATGGACGCCCATGTTTCTTTACCTTGTTAATTCTTTAGTGTTCTATAGATTAATTCTGTGTTGTAGTTCTTTCATTTTACAACCTTTGGTAACATTTTATATAATAAAAGTATGTAGTAGAGATACTTCTTCTCTTTACTTTATTAAATTTGCTATAGTTCATTAGGCTTGAAAGAAAATACTTAAAATTGATTTGCAAATTATAAATATCGGGTTTTGAAAAATATCGTGTAAAACTCAAGCCTAAATCTATGAGACTCTTTACTTTATTCATTAAAATAAATTTTTATATTTGGATTGATATGAAAAACCAGATCCAATTCTCAGGTATGTAACTACAGGTTGCAAATGTTTTTACAGGGTCATTATTACACTTTTTAATTATTTTTCTTCCTCTGTGGTCTCTTTCTATTTCATGTTTCTAAATAATAATTATCTTATTACCGTATAGTTTTGTGTAGTTGTGGTTTTTAGATAAATATAAAAGGGAAGCCATTTATAATTTCACCCAGTAAATAAACGTTTAAACAGTTTTAAACAAATCCGAACAGAAACCTCTTTCGGTAATTTATAATTTCAGAACCAGCGTACCAATATTTTGGGGGATTTCAAGAAAGATTACCTGTCTCGAAAACTGGAAAAGAGTTTACAACCTCTTGCAAATACTATGTACATAGGCCTATCCTTATAACTAAGCGTTATATGATGGGGAAGAATTTCTAGAAAATGTGTTTAAAAATTATCACAAGTTAAAACCAATTTATTTTTTAAAGAATTTCACCATCTTAAGTTTCAGGGCATAATTATTCTTAAAGTCTAAAATTAATGAACCACCATTTTAATGCAATAAATTTAAGTTATACCACAGATTTCATTACATTTATCAAACTTGTTATTTTTGCAGGCAGGCAGTTTTTGCTTATCGGAGCCCAATGCAGGATCAGACGCATTTTCTTTGAAAACAACAGCAAAGAAAGACGGAGATCACTTTATTATTAATGGATCAAAATGTTGGATTTCGAACTCAGATATGGCCGGTATATTTCTGGTCATGGCCAATGCTGATCCATCTAAAGTAAGTGCCTTAATTTATTAATATTTATTATAAACACATTTTGTTTTATTCGATTTTACTAAATGTAAAAAAGTTTCGTAATTTAGTTCTAAATAGAACTGTATACAAATATTTAACAGTTTAAAATTTCTTATTTAGAAAACACCAGTTTTTATGTTCCCACTACAAGACTGCCAACATAACTAGGCCTAGTTTTAATAGTATTTTAGGAATATATCCATTGCCCAAATATGAAATATTATTATGAGAAAGTGTAGAGAATAAATCATAGAATTTATCTGTATACTTGTAAATTCTCACTTTGTAAACTACTTCACATGGTATTACTTATCGCACAAAATTACAATAAACTGTCTAAAGTTCGCGCATAAAGGGAATACAAAATGGCCTTTAGATCAGGGTGGGAAACAGACTTGCGTTGCGATCTCATGCGGTAGTTTGAATTCAACAAAAGTCTGTCTTTCCCACCGCTGTGTAAATAACATCTAACCAGTAAAATCTAGTTTACTATACACCAAACAAAAGATTGAAATTTGGTCTACAAAACGATGTAAAGATATCTATAGAAACATATCGAATTGTAACAGATATCTCGAATGATGTTTCGTCGGTTGAAAACTGTCCAATTGCAAGGGTTTACAGAAACCTTTATATTTTCGAAACTATAAAAGTGACGTCTGATTGGAAGGCAGTTTTAGAAAGTTCAAATCTTGACGAATCCAATGGTATCTTCAGTGGCGGCTGGTGAATTATTACCTTGGGGGTTCAAATCTACCGGGGAGAGGGGGGTCCTGCAAATTTGTTTTTAGTACTAAACATAAGAATTTCTACTTTTAGGCCTGTTTTTACTTAAATTTGGTGTTTTAAGGCATCTCTGAAAAGCGTGCAATGAGATAAAATCGGGTTACAGTTTGCATGATAGATTGGAATATAGATATTAATTATAAATGGAAAATTGCGAACAATATTGTCTTACGTAGAAGCCTATGCTTTATTAATTAGTTTATTTAATTTTTTAGTTGATAAAGTGACTCATAAATAATGAAGTGACACAAATACCAGTGTACTTTAATAGCACACTTTTCTCCAAAAAGTAAAGAAGTTACCCTTAGCAAAGGTGTAACGCTGTTCATTCTAAAAACTTTACCTTAACACAACGCTAATAACTACACCGAACTGCAATAATATTATTTAATAATATGTCCACACTAACACAGACTTAATCCATGAACTTCATAGAATGCACAACTGACATAACCTATTAATCAAAGAAGTAAATAAACACCAACTACGTAAAGGAAAAAATAGGCGTAAGGTTTTTTTTACAAAATACTGTTGTGAACTGCAGGTTCGGCTATCTTCGGAAGGAGTCGGGAGTCGCTGCATTTAGATTGCAGCGAAAAACAACGTTGAAACTGCTATTCCCCCACCGTTCCCCTGTACCCCCTCGCCTAGGCCAGGAGGTTCGTTCTCTGAATTGAACCAAGATGCTGAAAACGACGTAGGAGAGCTGCGCGTTGTTACTCTATGTCGTATTTTAACAACTTTTCAATCTATATTGTTACATTTATGAAAAAAAGTACTAAATATTTATATTTGTTAAAATATTATGTTATTAACGCAATTTGGTTGGGGGTTCACTGAACCAGTGAACCTATAGCACGAGCCGCCACTGGGTATCTTTATATATTGTCAAAATATTTCTGTCGAGTTTTATTGAAGTAACAAAGTTGAGTCATTGCTTTAGGTTTTATTTGAGCAACATTAGCTTTTCAGAAAACTACAATTTTAAAATGATGATTATGTATGTAAATATACGTTTTAGAAAAAATTTGTAAAAACAAAAATTAAAGTCTAAATCATTTCCTTTCAAACGGTTTTTGTTTTATTGCGATTGGATGATTTTTAGTGGGTGAAATATTCAATACAAAGTAGCGTTGTCAATCGAGTAGTGTTAGACCAAAGCCAAGCGCTATGACCGCTCAATTTCAATAAACATCTGTAGAGTTAAAACAACCTGTATCAACAAAATACTTATGCCACTCATGTAGGTCTACTGGGTCTATTCTTCAGTTATCGCATACTTCGATTCTGGAAACCAAAATACACAGGGAGCCATTCAGTACATCTTTCGATAGGCCACGTATGGTGAAACTCAATTTATTTTGTTACAAAATAACAGCAGAATCAGTTTTGTAAGTGGACAGAATAAATTATGTAAGACTTCAAATTTGTAAAGTACTTATTGAAGCATCATATATTATAATTGTTTTTTTTAGACGAAGTAAACTTTATTTTCTTTTTCTTTACTATCTTATTTTTAATACAAAATTTCTGTCTTGAATTTGTTCAACAGGGATATAAAGGCATTACCTGTTTCTTAGTAGAAAAGGGAACACCTGGATTTGAAGTTGGAAAAAAAGAAAAGAAATTAGGAATTCGAGCGTCTGGAACATGTGTTTTACATTTTGATAATGTTAGGGTAAGTAATGTAGTGTTAGGATAATTTGTATTTGCAAGTTATAAGTTTTATACTGTTGGCATTTTTTATAACCAGAGTAGAATCCTAGTAGAAATAAGAGTTAATGACCTTTTTAATGGTTTTTAAAGTTTCATTCAAGAATCTTTTTGTTCAGGTTTGAGGTTCTTGGAAACCTTTTTTTTTGAACAAACTTCCTCTTATGTTAAGAGGTTTCCTTATTCAAAATCTGCCAAACAGATTCTTTGTCAGTTCCAATGATCACACCGATTCCTCTTTTTTTGTCTGTTGCTGACACGAAAAGTCGTCCTGCATGTGGGAACATCTTTAATCTCCTCTCATCCCTCTAAAACCCGAGTGTGTGGGTAAACGTTTATCACCGTAAACTAGTTTTAATAAAGATTGAATTCTGTGGCGGATTTTCTGAGCTTCACAAGAAATTCCATGTTAACACGTGTTGCTCTTTTAAAACTGTACATTTTTCAGTTGGGTTGAAGATGCGTGCGTCCGATACGATCAAGGGGGGGGGGTGGCAGTTGATTATTCGGTAGGAATGGAGAGGGGATGTCGTGTGACAGGGCTGCGTATCATTTGACTAAGGGAGGGGCTGCTCGTCTATAGGAAAATCAGTCGAGTAATTAGCGAATTTACGTAGGAAAGATGAGCTGTTCAAGTGGTCAACACACCAATCGTAGTTCCCAGAAAATGTTTTGGGGTGTCATTAAAAAGGTTAAATATTAGTACATTAGTGTTCACACTCTCAGCCACATTCTACGTCCGTTTTGGTCCACACCTACTTGGTTTTAAAAGTCGCTCGGTCAAGTTCATTAGCTAAAAAAATCGAACAACCTGAAGCATGTTTTTTTGACCAAAAGTAATAATGTTTTGAGATTTTTCGTGCTGGAATGAAACTTTTGTGGCGTTTTGTGAAAAAAAGAAAGGATATTATTCTGCACATTTTATGTTTGTACACAACCCTTATAGCCTGGCTGGTTCCCTCAAAATCGATGAAAATGTAAAATACCTGGTTAAAACCCACATAGGCCGACGTCCGGGATGCAAACTCATACAAAACCGGGATGCTAGTGAAGCAGTCCATAATCCGAGGCACAAGGTCGATGTTCAAATTCTAAAGGAGAGTTTTTCCGCTGCATGCCGAACAAAGCGACCAGGGCTAAAGGCTGAGACGCAAACAAATTCTACTAATATATTTCGTACACACAGGTAACTATTCAGCGCCTTCATGAGTACACCAATTTCCCAAATGGTTGAAACCATAAAACGTATAAACTTAATTTTGGAAATTTGCTCTACGCACGTCAGCGGTTCAGCTGCGTGATCAAATTATTTTTTAGTCATACCTTATGTAAGTTGAATTTAATTTCAGCATTCTGAAAAAGGAACGGAATGAATTGACTGCCTTGTAATTAGGTCCTAGACCTGTTATGGTTTTGCTGCGACCAACATATTCCATTCTATTATTCTAAAATGATAGAAGATCAAAGATACTATTCAGAAGTATATTATACCATTATTGTTACACGGTATACTGGATATCACAGCTAGTTCAATGTTATTTATTCAGAAATGATTAAGTTTATCTACAAAAAATAACAACTATTTACTGGTACAGCACACAAACACTGCAGCGTGTGCAAACTTTTAACACTTGATTTTTCTTCAAATTACCTACTCTTTATTTGTTTAAGTGTTTTTAACCTGTTATAATAATGAAACGATTGTTATCTGATGGGTTCGTACTAGGTACCAGAAAGCAATATCGTAGGAACATATGGTCATGGATACAAGTATGCAGCAGGATTTCTGAACGAAGGCAGGATCGGAATCGGAGCTCAAATGATAGGAATAGCTCAAGGGGCATTAGATGTCACAATACCTTACACATTGGAAAGGAAGCAATTTGGAAATGATATATTTTCATTCCAGGTAAATTTTATGTATTAATTTGAACAACTTTTTTCTATTAATCTACAAATCTAGCACCATGTGAATTCTTGCAGTAATGACCTTGATGATAGAATGCAATACTTATCATTCTTTTGTTTCTTTTTGGAAAACTTTACCCATAGTCACTTTTTAAAGTGATCGTTCTATAAGCCCAATGCATTTTTAAAGACTGGTAAATCTGGAGATCTACAATTCTGACATTTGTATATATGATGTTTTATTACACTTTAAATGGAGGTCTTGAGTGGAAGAACCATATATTAAGTGCTTTTAGAAAAAACTTACAACCAAGTTTACCCTTTTATAAAGAAACTTTTCCATAAGACCGACATTTTAAAATGTTTTAAGCGTTGATTCAGTACAGAAGTGAAAACTGACATGAATATAAATCGTTGTTTTAATCCGAAATTTGATTATTATTTTGTAACATTTAAAGTTGAAATCTAAAAAATAACATTAACTTGACTGTCTGTAGTTTTATAGAGCTCATAGACTAATTATCACTTTTGTTTTCACTTCTGTCGGCAGTCCCGCAACAGTAAGTACAATTGACAAGATTTTTAGCTTCGATTTAACATTGTTGACAAGATATGGGTTTACCGTACACTACATTCCCGAGTCGAAGCAATTTTACTACAGCTCCTTGTACAACCAAAGAAGGGAAAGAATGTATTGTCATCTGGGAAGGTAATGGCTACTATTCTTTTGGATTCCGAAATAAACATCTTTATTGAATATTTACAGATAGGTCACACAATCGCAGGATCATATTATCCAACATCACTTCAGCACTGTTTGGATGAAAAGTGATAAACAAAACAGCGGAGCAAGCAAAAATAACTTCTTTCGTCAAAGCAATGCATCAGCTTCCCCCGTTGTAATAAAAAAGTTACCCAAATTTGTCTTCCCTTTAACCTCAAGATCTACTTCTCAGGGGAAGAAAGTTTTCAGATGATGGGGTCATCTCATCTGTGGATAAGTATTTACAAGGTCACCAAAACAAAAGTATGATATTGTCTGTCATTGAGTAATTTTACAACCGTACTGTTTCAGTCGATGCAACATCAAATAGCCCAGGCAGCAACTCAGCTAGAGGCAGCCAGACTTCTGGTATACAACGCAGCCAGGCTGAGGGAAGCAGGTTTACCTTTCGTTAAACAAGCAGCTATGGCTAAATTTTTTGCATCAGGTTAGTTTGAGATCTGTTGTGTAAATTTTAATTTGTTGTCTACAAAAAAGCTATCTAGAACTTATTTTCAAAAAAACCTCAATATGGGATTTAAACCTAATTTAAATCGGGAGGAATTTTATCTGCGCCTAAATCTTAGAGATTATAGAATAACTAGGGGCTCCGCCCCCTGCTCGTCTTACTCACAAACTCCGGCGGCGACCCTTGGTGAAGCCAATGCAAACAAATTATTATATACTCTGATATTTTCACCGAAATGACGACTGAGCGATGACCTATACATAGCTAATGTAAGATAGAAATCGAAATGGACATGACCATCCCCAATAGTATGAATTGCAGCGTATATAGTTCATCATTAATATTTAAATAATCAACATTTTAAACAAATTTGATATTACCAATTAAAGGAAACAATATTTTTATAATATGTAACTCCAGATATTTTACTTATAGTACAGTGAGCCTTTTGTTTTCTTTTACCTAACCTAAAGAACCTATTAGTTGTGAAGCATAATTACCTGATTCTAAATTTGCCAAACTGGTTGCAACTAAACATGTTTTGGTTCATTGTAGGCCTATCTTAAATTATGTTAATTTTTTTATCCAAATCAGCTGTTGTATTATTTATAATATGTCACAACAGATGTTCGAATTGAATTATAATACAGTAAGCATTTTTCATAGATTTTTGTTTGTGTTTGCTTTTAATTTCTTAATCTAACCTAAAAAAGCTGTTGGTTGTGCAGAATAATAAATATTATTTCACGATTTCACCCATCATCTGTAATACGCAAACAAAACCTAGAGTAGATTATACTTTGGGTTATGTTTACAACTTCAATCAATAATATAGCCTATAATATTATTAATTTCTAAATCGTTTGATCTATCAATATGAAATAGAAGGCAATTATAGTCCTTATAATTGTACACATTTACCGAGTTAAAAATCTCCGTCTGCATAGTAAGGTGTGCCTAGATAAAGTGTGTTGTTTAAAATAGTATTTTGTATAAATGATGTATTTCTGATGTGTATCTAATTAATCTGCCTGTGATTTTTCACGGGGATTTACTAGTTATCTATATACTGTATATAAAGGCGAAATACCACTCACTCACTCACTCATCACGATTTCTCAAAACCGAACGGATTAAAATGAAATTTGGTATGTAGCTTCCTCTAGGGCCATAGGTGCTTACTAAGAAAGGGTTTGAAAAAATTCGAAATTTTAGGGGGTGTTTGGGGGGATCAAAGTTATTAAAAAACGATTTCTTCAAAACTACCGAACGGATTGGAATGAAATTTGGTATGTAGCTTCCTCTAGGGCCATAGATGCTTACCAAGAAAGGGTTTGAAAAAATTCGAAATTTCAGGGGGCGTTTGGGGGGATCGAAGTTATTAAAAAACGATTTCTTCAAAACTACCAAACGGATTGGAATGAAATTTGATATGTAGCTTCCTCTAGGGCCATAGGTTCTCACTAAGAAAGGGTATGGACAATTTTGAAATTTTAGGAGGGGTTTGGGGGGATAAAAGTTACTAAAATCATAATTTCAGATCTTTTATTATTATGACAATAGTGCTTTTATTATTTAAGAGCAAATATATATAAGCAAAATACCACTCTCACTGACTGAACACTTAAAAAGAATCCAATTACGTTAAAAAGACTGAAAATACCAACCACCACGGGCAACGCTGTACGGGTCAGCTAGTAATATTATATAGATACAAAGTATTCTCTTTCTCTACGTTTGTCCAGATTAACTAAGATTGGTATAAATACCTGTATTTACTGAAAAAACTATACTCATAGCCCGGTTTTTCACTTCTTAATTTATAGACGCCTATTGATAAACCTTTGTCGAATCTATTCACCAATTAAACCTAAAGAAACTATTTTAATAACGTTATATTATTAATAAGTTGCAATATTTTCAAAACTTTGTGCGTATTTTACGCCTTACACAAAGTAAGTGCTCAATCACTTCGAAAATTTATCCACTAAAAATTCAATTTTAAACTAACACTCTGCTACATATTTCTTTGCTGTTATAGATTTTAAACTAATACTGTAAAATAACTCTCTTATTAGATTTTTCTTTCAAATAGAAAGGTTGAAATTGTTTTTATAACAGAAAACTGGGGGAAGTAAGATCAGAACATACATGTAAAGATGGATGAATTCTTCATCAAAATGGTAAATGATAAGCATAGAGATCCTGAGGTATGGACCCTTATCAAAATGTTCAGGGCAGCCCTCATTTTAATAAAAACTATCTAGCAATAACTTTTTGAAATTCTATTTAAAAAATGAAAATCTTATTACACGTTCTTGTTAAACAAATTTTAACATACTACATTTTATGATAATAATTCTAAAAAACAAACAATTTCATTAAAATAAGAGCATCTTCAATTTTAATTTAATCTTCTGTGATTTAGAAATCGCTCAAACAGTCGCAACAAAATGCATCGACTGGATGGGAGGAGTTGGATTCACGCAGGACTACCCTCTAGAAAAATTCTACCGAGATGTCAAGATTGGATCGATTTATGAAGGCACATCGAATATGCAGCTGAGTACAATAGCAAAAGAGATCAGAAAAGAATACAGCTAACTTATCCAGGATACTGTAATAATTATTTTTTGATTAGAAAAATTTTTTGGAAAGCTATTGATTTTACAGAAACTATAAAACACTTATTACCACAAAAAGAATTCCATCTGTTATATTTATTTGTAAATGTCAGATAAGGAGAATCATAAATATAATTTTTTACTTAAAAAAATGAAATGTTAATAAAATATTACTACAAATTTTTTGTAAATTAAATCGTAAGCATGAAATTGATGAAAAGAGAACTGTCCATTTTAAATACCGCTTAACTATAAATGTTATACTATCTGCCATATATATGTTAAATACGCTAAATGGAGATGTATTGTACAAAACAATCCCGAACCAGGAATAGTTTTTTTTTAATACAGTATTGTACTGCAAGTGTTTTGATTCTTCTATCAACTCTTGATTGTCTGTGGAATTGGGTTGCTAAAGTACTGCCGATGACAAAATTCTTGGATGAGCTGCGAATTTGTAGGGAAATTCTAAAATAAATTATCTCAACTTTATATAAAAACTCTTTAATTTAGAAAACAGTAACATAACTTATATTGAAGAGTTTAATTGTAATGTTATTTATCGTTCATAAAACATTACGTTGACCAAGTAATTCTGCAGTAATGGGCTTCTAAAATATGTTTTTACCAAACATAGTCATATGTACGGTACAGTAGTATTTCGTACTACCGGCGAATACAGTTTATTCCTTGAGAATCAAATTCATTATCCACATTACGAGCAATGGACATCGCTGTGCATTGTGCTCGGCAGCCGGGTAAAAGGCAGATAATCAAAAGTTATAACTGAATATTAAAATTGCACTAAAAGATACTGTATTGATTACATTTGGGTGACCAACACCATTTTTATTAGGCCTATTACCTAAACAAATGTAATAATAATTGTTATTAACTGTACAAAAAATGTAATCTTAAGAAATATAAATTTTGTAAATTTTATATGTAATTTTAATGTTTAGATATGATAATCAATATTAAAGAATCTGTACTATATTATAAAGAGTTTGTATGTTTGTTTATTACGATTTAACCCGAAAAAATATATGTTATCTTGATAAGATTATACTTAACAAGGGAATTGTTGTGATTTTTTCAAAATATACCTAATTAAAGCACTTTTTATAGTAAAAACAGTTTACTTGGTTTACCATGGGCTAAACAATTAAAGATAAACCAAAAAATTAAACAGAAAAATGTTGAGAATGAAGAAAGCCATACAAAATGCATGATGCGGAAGCTCATCTAGAATGTTTTTAGTACAATAACAATTTTAGTTGAACAAATTATAAGAATTTACAATAACTGTTTGACAAATAAACATAATTTTTTTAGAAATTGAGTTGTCAGTTTATTTATTTTTGATAACCAAATTCATTGTTGCAATTAATTCATGTTGGTACACCAGTAGAAACACTCTGACCTATATTTATTATCATGTAATCAGCTGTTCCATTGAGTCTTCAAACACAATCAAGCCTAGACTAGAACCAAAACTAAACTAACAGCCTATCATCATTAGTCCAGTAGCCATACTCATTAGACCTTTGCGACAATCTGGTACGATAGTTCTGATTTTTCTAGAGTTGTTTATGATGTTGGACCAATGAATAATACAAGTTTTTGACCTCGAGCGCCGAACGCAACATTGTAAAGTCCAAAAAACCGTATAATTGTCAATCTTTCTTCAGTTTTTTGTGATTTTGACCCTGAAGGACTAGTTTTACTATAAAACCTACATTAAACATTTTGAAAGTAGACTAAATTTGCTACAATTTGAGTCCAGACAGTCTCTGTAGACCAATTAGTTTCCCAAATACAGCTTTACAAAATTTATAGAGTTTACGAAATCAGAAGAGAGAAATCGATACCGTAAATATTCAGCAGAAACTATCATATCAATTCATATCAACAGAAACCTTTTTAAATAAAATTTAACTTTATTAAATGAATTAGAACCTTTGAAATTTCAACATGCGACGCTATCCTATTTATGAATTTTATAAACAAATTGAAATCTCAATTTTACCATTGTAGTCTAGATGGATTAGAAGAATTTTATAAATAAATTTATATTACTTTTCAGTACGACAATCTATCCCCTGTTGGTTATGTTACATAATTACTGCAGTTTCAGGTGAGCCAATTATCAGATTCTTATAGGTGTTAAGATATCTAAAATCGCTCCATGCTGAGCTCGTTAGTGTTTAAAACAATGATGTTTAGGACTAGCAACAAACTTGAGTCGAAATTGAAACCTGCTAACCAAAACATAAGGGATGAAAAAGAAAAAAAAACACCTATAAATGAATTGCGGTGATTGCTCAAGCTTTTTCATCGGCCAAACGGAACGTCCCTTCAAAAAACGATTTAAGGAGCATATATACAAACAAGCAAAGGAAAACCAAAGCAATCAAGATACGGTAAACAACACCTCATTGACAACTGCCACATTTACTTTGACGTTAACAGTAATATGGAAATTTTGCATACTTGCTTTGCAGTGCTTTGGAGAAATTCGAGATTTACAGAGCATTTAAACAAGAACCTTCCAACATATTCAAATGAATAACTCCAATACCTTATATGACAGTGTTATCAAGGTGCAAAGAAAGGAACGGACGACTCAAAGATAGATAACAATTTAATAATAAACCAGCCAGTCTCGAACCGTTCTCCGAAGAGTGAGCACCAACGAGTGATCAATATGGTGTGTTTTTATAATCTATGTAAACGTGTTCTTTTATGTATTTATGTATGTAATCTGTAAACATCATTGTTTTAAACAATAACAAGCTTTGCATGGAATGATTTTAGACATCTTAACACCTATATGTATTTGTTGATGAGCTTTCGCAGCCCATAACTGCAGTAATCGTAACATAACCAATAATAGTGGATTGTTTTGACCGGAAAAGGTAATATAAATTTATTAATAAATTAAAATCTATTGTAATAATCTTTTAATCAAATCTCTATTCATTTATAAACCAAATTAACTATTTGCAAATGCCAAATCCTGTTTAAGGCAGCATGATGTTGTTTATTTCATTGATTAATAACTTATTGTATATATGTGTTATTTAACATTTCTCAAAAAATCATATTAAAATTCCAAATTTTGTATGTACTAACCAATTTGTATATTTGTGTTCAACTTTTATTTCTTATACCTAAGATAAACTGAGACAGTTTAAATACCATAGTTAGTGATTCTAGATCCATTACATGTCTCAGGTGTTATCAAATTAAATTCAAAAGTACTCTTTTGATTGAAGCTAATGAGATATAGCATTATTAATTCCGTTAAAGATTATAGTGCACTGAAACCTTGTTTATCCGAAATTGATGGGATCAGACCATTTCCGGATAAACGAAATTTCGGATAAACTGGTTTTGGCATTTTTTACCATTATTAGGCCTAAATTACAATGTTAGCTGTTGTTATTAGCCTACTGTACATTTATTACATTGTGTTGTATTTCTTACAAAACAAGACGTTATAATTTTAGACGGTAAATCAAGGGGGTTGTGGTGACAAGCTGAATTACCGCATAACAAAATATTTACAGTATTAAAAAAAATTCAAAATTTTGTCCGGATAAACAGAATTTTCACACAAACGAATTTCGGATAGTATAGTATATAAAAAAGGAAAATCTTTATATTGGCGTTTACAATCATTAACATTTCAGTAAACTCTTTGGGTGTATATATTCTTTTCTCTTTGAGGCCCAATGATTTGAAGACTAAAGATAACTAACTGTGTTACATTGTTAAATGGTTACACTTAATTAATGAAATAAGTAATACATACTTTTTAAATGAGCTTTATTAATATTAAACATACGATTTTGGTCTGAGAATAAATATAACAAAACCAAACAAACAAAAAGAAAAAAATTTGCAACTACAGGTATTGTTTAAAGTTGCTTTGTTCTAAATAAGATTATTTTTATAGTTATACCAGTTCAATTTTAAAGAGTTTTGTATAGTTTTGAAAAAGCTCTTGTTGAATAGATTCTCTAAATTAAATTTTGATAAAAAAACAGCCAAATGTATTGTTGTGCGGTTCATTCACAGTTAAAGCTATTAAAAACAGCTGGCATTGAAAACATATTACCTAATATTATTGAGGCTTTAACACATTAATTAATTACAGATTCAAGGCTAAATATCTTGATTTAGACTTTGTTCGTATTGATAGTAAACTAAAAACTGTACAAAAGTTTAATCAACCAACCTAAATTCTAATTAAATTACAATACCCAAAATTCCCATTCATCAATTGGTTAAATAATTTGTAAATAAATTAACTTTACCGTGATAATATTTAGCCTATTTTTTATAAGAGCGTACACTATTAAATGAGAAATCTGTTTTTAAGCCTGATCCACACCTAGCAAATATTCGGCAAAACATTCTAATGTTTGCTCATACCCAATGTGGACGCGCCACTGAACCAAACATCTGATGCTGGATTGGTCGGGCTCCACCATCTTTGTCTGGAAAGAATGTTAGCTCTCAGACCGAAATCTTAACTCCAAATATTTCTGTTATTAGTACGAGATATGTATGTGTTGTGACTTTATTTCGTGTTTGGTGGAGTTTATTCGCTAAAATCTGCCCACCTTTTGTATATTTAAAATGAGTACCGAGGATGAGTATGTCCTTTGGACATTGCTAAAGTCATTTTGTTGATTGAATTGTAAAAATCGCATAAGTTGCTGTGGGACACAAGAAGGAATATAAAAATAAGTTTAAGAGGAAGAATGCATTTACTAGTATTGCTTCAGAGTTGGGAATACATAATGTGGATGAAGTGGAAAAGAAAATCAAAAGCCTCCTAGTTCAATATAGGAGGTAAAAAAAGACAGCAATGCTTAAATCAGGAATGGGAATAACTGATAAAAAGGTTTGGTGGGGGCTGCTATATATTTTCAGTTTCTAGGGGACAAAACTTCTCCAAGGCCAACTATTTCAAGCAAGACTCAGGAAGCTGATATAGACAACACAAAATTAAGTGACAATGAGGAAAGAGCAAATAAAATATCTTTGCCGTTGGTGCTGTTACGAATAGGTGGGGAATGTTAGTAGAAGATATATTTTAGTCATTTCGGTTGATTATATTAGTTGCTAGAGAGAGCAGTTTTTATGTAAAGATGTTGCGTTGCGTAAAACAGACGGGAAGTATGGATCCGGAAATATAAACTCGGTTGCATAAGAGGTCGTGTAAAGAGTGACCAGTAAGTTGGGGGATCTGTGAGTGAGGCCAATGTGATACAGGAAAGGCCCAGAGTTAGGCCAAGTTTTGTGAAGTGTCAAGCAAGGAAGCTGAACAGCGTCAGACGGGTGAATTTTACATGAAGGATTCTACGGGTTTTGGAATCTTCAACAGAGATCGACAGAAGAACGAAATCTGACTGAGTAAACAGAGTGTTTAAGTCCACTAAATAGAACCACATTGAGTTTGGAGTTAGAGTTTAACAGAAGTAAATACAGTAGCTTTCTTTACCGGCATCTCAATTCGGTCCGTCTTCCAAACGTAATATCTAGTAAAGGAAATGTACGTATCATAAGTGTAGGCTAATGTCAAAGATTGTATAATTGCAAAGGGGTACAAATAAATCAATGTTAAAATAAGTATTACCACTGAACCACTGATTTGTTGTTATTGATCTGTCCTTTACAAATTTAACCTGGATAAAAAGGGCTAATAAATTCCTACTTACAGTTGCCTACTTCTTCAACAAAAAGTACAAGATGCAGTACACCATATGCGATAGCCTATTGCAGTGGGAGTGTTAGTTTCATTGACGGTTGCAGTGGCAAAAGGTTAAATCTTTTCAGCTACAATAGACCCTACCATGTTAGAAAGTATTTCAAAATCAGCACTTAGCATTAGATATTCATGTAAAATTTGTGAACAAAAAGCCAGGCTGTAAAATCTGTGGTAAATTTTCTCAAGTATATTCGTATCTTCTTTGCAACAAATATCTCTGCCCACCATCTATGAGGTCAAGGATGATTACTAATCACTGACGCCGCGGCTATGCAAGCTAGTCGACGTCGATGCTACACCAAAAGATTATTCATCACTATGATTTTGCTTAAAAGTCACTCACTCAACTGATTACGGGACTACAGAAAATAACTCGTGTGTTTCCCCCAACAGGTTCAGCAAACACTAAAATGTTTGGCAAAACATTAATTTATTTGTTTGTGAAACAAATGTTTTCTGAACTTCTGAAAAGTTTCTTCCAGTCCCTGAAAACAAACATGTTTGCTGAACATTTGCTTAGTGTGAACCCGGCTTATATTAGCAGTCATTTTGATTTTCTTTCCAATTATAGTTAACAAACACAAACTATACTAACTGTGGCACCTGAAAGTTTAAACCTAGACAAATATTTTTAATGTACAAAAATGGAAAACATAATATTCCAACATTGTTTTAAATGAACAGTAAAAAACGTTTTCATGATGCTATGTAAATTTACAGCGATAAATGTGCAGGTCCTTAAAGCGATAGTAGCCAGTGCAGGACGTTCAGGTATATCAAATAAAAATTACTATTCAAACGGGTCTTCAAACCCTATCCAAAATGGTGACCAGTCAAAGTTGAAAACAAAGTTGCTAATTTAAGAAACTTTGATAGGATTAAGATAGAGACCTCTAATAATTTGTGTCATTCTTCTTCATTTACCAAAGCCCTTTAAAATGAGGTATCACTTGATGGGGGTCTGTATTTAAGATTTTTTAATTACCCTCTCAACCCTCATTTTGGGGTAAGGGGTGAAATGGTCGGTTATACCAAAATTCATCTCCCTGTGTCATATAGAGATACGGGGGTGACATGTATTTATTTCTACTTGTTCCAAAGTTAAGGGCAAGGGGCTTTTTGGACACCCTGTATAATAACAGTTGGACTATGATACAGCTGATTTGGTTTACTAGCTCTATAATTCATAATAACTTTAAATTTGGACCATTAAAAAACAATTAATGATTTTAAAAAGTATTTTAAACTATGGTTTCACAAAAAAGTCGAATAAGGAAGCATTAAGTACAAAATCAGTTTTAGTTTTGTAAAAAATGCTTTTGAAATTTTTTTTACTGGTGCATTTTGAAATATAAATATCTGTACAAAAATATGTTTTATTTATAATAGTTTGTATGGCAATAAGCTTTATTAGATTTTTTAGTTCAGTTCTTTTTATTTCACTGGTAATTCCTCCAGTTTAATTAACCTTAGATAATTTAAGGAAATTTTCGGTTGAATTAGGGGCCTAATGATCACTTTTCAAACTTAGGATGGGGATTAGTAAAAAACTAAGGCATATTTTGATTATTTTTTCCAAATAGGAAACAATATATTTGAATGATTTTTAATAAGCCATAAAAATGATGTTGCGATGAAAATTTGCAATAAAAAGTATTTATAACATTAGGCCTACTCTTTAAATTCATATATTTTGAATTAGGTCTACTTTCAATAGATCTCTAACGCAAGCAAGCTGGTTACAACAGCTAGTTTTTACATAAAATAAACATAATTATTGCTTGTCTGTCGTCACTCAAAATGTTAGATCATAGTTAAATTGCAATGGTAGCATATAGGTCAGTTATAATTTAGGCCTAATCACCTTCATCTTAAATTCAGAATAATAATTAATTGATTCTTCCTGCCCCCCCTCCCCCATTCTGGCTTATGTGTTAGTTCATTTCAGATACTGGTAATGATTGGATGGTTTAAATTAAAGTAGGCCTATTAGTCTTCATTTTTCAAAGATAACATGAGCGTTACACGAGGAATTGCTAAGGTAGACTTATTATTATTAACATATTTAAATTACTGCATCTAATTAAGGGCTGCTTAATTTATACAACTTTAAATTTAAAACAAATTTCTATCATAATTTTATGACCAATTTTTAACGTAAAAATTTAACTTTCATTTTTGGAAACTGAAATTATGATTGATAACTAAAAATATTAAAGGTCCACCTATTCTGTATGGCTAAATTCTAAATTGTTGAAAATTTTAGCAGCTACATTTTCTCAGTTTGTTGTTTTTATGTTTCAAAGAAATAGCCTAACTGCTAGGTTTTGGAATTTTTATAGTGATACTAAAACATTATTTAATTAATAATTTACATAGGCTACTAACTCATTAACAGATTTAATGCTGCAGGCCTACTATTAATGGGCGTTAAACAAAATCTTTAATCTAAATAGGCCTATTCAAATAGGCCTCAACTCCAATGTAAATAGCTCTACGTTTTAAATAAATTAATTTAGAATCACAATAAATTAACACATATTACTGTAATATGTAAATGCAAGAGTAAATACGTTCAAATTAAATCATTTAGATACATACAAACATGAGACATAAATATTATTTAGACCTAAAACCTAAAACTTACCTAATTTATGATTAGGCTATATAACGTTTAACTTGGCTTTTAAAAGTTCCAAGGTGCAGAATTATTTTCTTCGCTTTCTATGAGGATAAAGTTGTTTAGTTTTCCTTTCATTTTTCAACTTGTGAAGCGGGTGAAAATTAATTTAGTTTTAAACACCAACAAAAATAACCTCCTAGTCCTAACTAACAACTTTAAACCTTGCACATTTACAGTAACAATAAAATGATGCGAGTTTCAGAGCTCACGTGACCCAATCTAAGCTTTGTAATTGGTGGATTAAGTCATGCAACTGGCCAATCTCTGCTGAAGTTTTCCGTGTTTAAACTTCTTGAATGAAAAACTTAAACAACATTATTATTATAAATAACTTAAACATTTCTACCAGATGCAGAAATCTATAATATTATAAAAGAGAGGTGGTTTCTGTGTGTGTGTGTGTGTGTGTGTGTGTGTGTGTGTCTGATGTTCCGGGTAAACACAAAAACTACTGAACCGACTGGGCTGAAACTTTACACAAAGGTAGATCTTTAACCCATGCAAGTTATAGGCCTATTCACTTCCTTAAAATCCCCTCGGGCTACGCCCCAGTGGCCCTCAAAGTTTCAATGTTAATCTTATGGAAGGTTAATCTTAAGGAAGAAGAAGAAAGATTTCTTTTGATTTTATCTTGGGCACAAAAAACAGCTGTTCGTATGAAAAGCTTAAAACAGCTGATTTTGATCAACAACTGAATATAATTTTAGGTTAGGCCTACAATGAACATTATTTTTTTTTTTTTTTTACAATGAACTAAAACACTTGGGCTAATTATTAGTATCAGGTTGATTTGTCTATCCGTGCAAAGCCGGGTCGGGCCAGCTAGTAATTTATATATCCGCTGAAAAGAGCAAATACTAATTTTTTTAAAATACTGCAGGAAACAGTCGATAATTATTTAGCTTACCGGTACCGGTACTTCTACCTTTACTGAGAACACAATTAGGCTATTTCTGTTGTCCGTCTTTGACCCTTGGAACCCGAGTTATCAGTGCCGGATCTATATGGTGGTGGGAAAAATGGCCCCGTGCGGTAAGTTGATTGAACGGCAAAAGGAGGGTTACCAAGAATAAAATATTTTATCAGTACCGGTACTGATGTAAGAAAAACTTTTATAAGATTATTTTCGAAACTGATTAATTTTGTTTCTTGAAATAATACAGTAGGATGATTGCACCAGTTACCGACCTAATGAATAAAAACCTAATGCCTGTATATATGTAGGATAAAGAAATCAATAATGAAGAAAATAATAAGCTCATGTGAGTAATGCTTGTGTAGTCAGGGCCGTCAATGGCGTCAATAGAAGAGGGGGGGGGGGGGGGAGGGGGGGGGCTGGCCCCGGAGGCGGCGCCAGGGGGGGGGCCCGTGCCAATAAAATTTTTCCTGTAGGTACCAATTTGATATGCTTTCATTATTGTTTTCATAATCTATTGAGTTTTATTTGACAAAAATAGGGCAAATAGTTTTTGGCAAGTTCTATGATAAAATTTGATTATGAAATTTTGCCTGGAGTTAAATAGGCCCGGGATAAGAAACAGACGATAAGCATGTATGGTGTTTATAGTTTTATCTACGACCATTGCAATAAACACCAATAACGCTATTACAAGTAACATCAGAAAGAGGTACATTACAAACCAAAAGCCAACCCGATTAGGTAATGATATCTTTACCTAACAGGAGTCACTTTACATAATAGGCTCTAGACCAATGAGAGCTCGTCATTTGACGGAAGTAGAGTTGTAATAAAAATAACGCTATTCGTACATCAGCTGATTGTACCCATACGTTCCGGATGTTAGTGTGTTATTGTAACTAACCTCAAACGTGAGTTGACGCATTCCGCAAACATGAGTGATAGTGATGAATTTTGTTTAACTCCAGAGGAAATTAATACAAAAGCAAATTCGGCACTGAACAATTTGTTGCCAGAAAAATCTAAATTTCTTTATGAAAAGGTTTATAACCAGTTTATGGAGTGGAAAACTAGAAATGGTGTTAGTTCGTTTTCCGAGAATGTTTTCATTGCGTATTTTGAGGAATTGGCCTAATTTATCCTAATCGAATCCCAAATTTCGATTAGCTCACTATATCTTTACTTCACCTTTTTTAGTATGGTTATGAGTAAAAGGAATGTTAATTTCACTCCTGTTAAAAGGGTATCAAATTGAAGAATTATTACACACTTCTTATTTTTTTACACCCTGTATATTTTTGGTCGTAGATAAAGTAGTGTACGCAACGATTGTATTCAGCCTTTAAGCCACTCGTGAGATATTTAGAACACTCGCTTCGCTCGTGTTCCAACTTACATCTCACTCGTGGCTTAAAGGCCTTCATAATACAATCGTTGGGTAAACTACTATTACCGAGAACACAATTTTGTTACCAGCCTTTGACCCCAAGCTATTTAAATAATTTAGAAGTTTATGAATTAATAGGGGAAATACTGCGTGCTCCGCACGCCAACCCCGTTGGAACCTTCTATACATATAATCATGTTGTGTTTTCTTTATAATAAAGGTGTAGGATTAATAATAACCCCAAAGCTAAGATGGTAAATAATGTTAAATGTTCAAATCAAATTATTTCGTATATTTTATAACAGCAATTATAATGAAGGTTAAAAGAACCAGCAAGGCTCAGGTTAATAAAAACCTAACCTAAAGTTAGAAATACAAATAATTGCTTTAAAGTTTGAAATCAGGTGTTAATGGAAGTATTAGAGCAAACAGCTGTTTTATCTGTTATTTTATTCAATTGGTTGCTATGGCAATGAATGTAAATACATTCAAGACAAAATATGTGTTGGTTTAGGCCTAACCTTCTTCTGTATTCTTCTAAAGCTTCTACTTCAAAGTAATTGTACGGTAAACAGTTTACCTACGTGTTTATTGCGCTATTTACCGTAAAAACGTGTCTACAGGGTTTCTAGCAACCATTCTACCAAACTTCACCAAGTTATTCAGCAGGTCGAAACTAGCAAATAGTAAAATATAACTTCTGTCCTAACTTGTTTAGTTTAGAAGTTGTCCTTCTGGATTTGTGTTTTTGAAAAACATTATTATCTCATGAAAGGTTTAAGTTCATAAAACTCATGATGAAAGTTTATCACATTGGTTTAGGCCTACACAAATGTGTAAAATTTTATTTTATTGCAGTTATACGTTTTAATAAGATGGCGGTGGTTCAAAGTTTTCATAGTTGAATATCTGAGAAACTAAAGATTTTACGAAAACATTTTAAAATACAAATATAGCCTAAACAATTAATTTAAAAACAAATCTAATGGTGTGTACCACTTTTTATCTTTGAGTCAAGGATAGCTGAGAACATGCAATAATTCTGGCTGAAAGTGGTTTCCCGCGATTATTGAAGAAATTCATTTAGTCTAAATAAACAGAGGGTTATAATTTAAATGTAAAATAGATCAAAATTTATATTTTTGTATAAATAAATAGATATTACAAGAGAAAAACTAGCTTTATTATGCCTTACTTTTTAATTTAAAATGGTTTTACTATATTTAATAAAGACCATATAATTTTTTTTATCAATTACCGGTGTTGCATTTTCTCAGTTATCCTTGACCATTGCGTAGCCATAAAAATAAAAAAAAATTGGGGATGGATAGGTTAATTTCGTAGGCTACCTAGAGGTCCGGGTTTATATTTTTTTAACGTTTAAAACAGCAGTTTTTTGGGTAATTGTATAACTAAAAAGTGTTTGGGTATATGTGATCATTTTGACGCTGCACGCCATTGGTTGCAGGGCCACCAAAAGATATAAAACAATTTATTGTCAACAGTTTTGTTTAATCTATTCAAACAATGAATCACATTACATGTAGTAATACAAAAACTAGGTCTGTGCACTATCTGTTTTAAATTCTAAATCTTAAATCTAAACTGAATAATAAATCATACAGAATTACAAAATATACTAATAATAAGATCTAAGAATAAAAAGATATTTTTTAATCTTGCTTCTTTTTCCAGTAATATTCCAAAGAAAACACTTCAACCTTCAAATCTTTACATTTCCCTTTAAAGATGCAACCATTATTTAGTTGATCAGAATTAAGGAAAATGCCGTATCATAATATTGTTAAAAATTTATTAGAGGCTCTTTTGAAATTACATTACTTTTTTTAGTGGCAAGTACAAAATAATCATAATATGCTTACAATCTTGAACTGAAAACTGATTTTAAGTTTTCTAGGCTTCTTTGCCACGATATCCAAGGCTCCATCAGGTATAACTTCTGTTTCTCTGTGCATAAGCCAGTCCATTAAATCTACTTTAGGATGTTGTGCTGCGTAAATATGTTTTAAGCGCCGAAGGGTTGAAAATGACCTCCGCTGTAGCTGTAGTTATCGGCGCTATTCACAACGCCTTAAAAACTGTAGGGAACATCTGATCCACACACTTATTCGTGGAAAATACAAAGTCTTGTGGTAAATCAGACTTCTTATTATTCATCCAAGTTCTCCACATTTTCATCGCACCTTCAAGCTGGAAAGGACCACATACATCGTTGATGGGCCATTGTTTTGAAAGAACTTTGCAACACAACTTTATACTTTCATCTTGTAGCTTAAAGTTTTTTTTTTTTTTATGTAAACAGCATATTATTATGCTTTACAATGTTTCTTTGTCAGTCAGGGGCCTGTAATTAATTTCTTGGACGAAACTACCCAGTGTGACGAGTTTTAACAACAAATATACTTTAACAAAGAGTGTGTTCCCGCAACTGAATTAAGTCGCTAGCCAGTTAAGGGTTATTAATTGTTTCAATTTTTTAACTGACTTATCTGGGGTTTGTTGATATTTAATATTCTAGAAATTTCGATGGGGGATACATCCCGATATCCCTCCCCCTGGATACGCACCTGTCCTTGATTGAACAATAAAAAGTGATACATCCTTTGATTTGTCTATCAATTGTCAATTTTTTTTGTAAAATATTTAGTTTTTCAGATATTTAACTCTGAAAAGTTTGAACCCTCGCCATCTTGAAACGGATAGTTGCAGAAAAATTAAATTTTGCAAATTTTTGTAAACCAATGTGATAAAACTTTTATGCATTTATCTTAACCCATTCACTTAAAAGTTTTTTTAATACCTGACCGGGCTAAAAAAAACGATTTTCCTGGGTGTTTTCACACAGTTTACTATATTTTTATTTCTACACAGAATTTTGTATAAAATGTTATTTTTCTAATCAGAATTGACTGTAGGTTAAAAAAGCATTATATTAAGACACAAATTTATTATTAAATGACATTTTTTGACTAACTAATGTAAGGTTGTTTACTAAAAAATATTTTTTTATTTTTTACTGGTTTTTTTTTAGTAAATATATATATATATATACACACCTTAGTAAAATTATGCAAAACAGCCCCAGCCGGAGACCAGATATCTAGTCATATCCCGTCAGCTTGGAAGCGAGCCAACCACCGTTTGCTTTACTTCCGCCCTCCTACCCTCAAACCACAGATATGATTAGATATCTGGTCTCCCTAGCCTAGATTCGAACTCAGCATATTCTGATCAGAAAGACGCTACGTTATCCACTAGACTACGGCTTCATTAAAGAAAACTGACAAATTAACAAAACTTCAGTTACTTTACTATCAGTATAAATATTCCGTGTAAAGTAAAAGATAGTTTATTAGCACCATCTAGAAGTGGTTATATGAAGCTTGCTTGGTTGCTCTTAAGTTTGAATCTGTATGATTTGTATGTGTGAGAAGTTTATAATAATAACTTAGATCAGTTCTTATTAAGTTACATAATTAATTTAAAACAATATGTTACACTTTTAATAAAAAAATACTAACAAATGAAAGACTATAGCAGGCCATGAATATATAACCAGAAGAAAGCCTGAAACTTACACAACAGGATGCATATGCGATCTTTTGGATTTTTTAGGAACTAACTTGGCTAAAACAGGATTTAATGGTGGATGGCGATTTGCCGTCGCTTCACGCAATGGCAACCGGGAGCGCGACGACGAATCTCCGTCGTTATAAGCGAATGGGTTAAACTGTTCATGAGATAGAATAATCTCTATTAAAAACACACATACAGGTGGACAACTTCTAGACTAAGCAAGATAGAAGATACTGTATATGTTACATTGTATAATTTGCTAGTTTTTACCTGCTGAAATCATGGTAAAGTTTGGTAGAATTGATTAGGGCGAGACAGCCTGTATAATCATAGGTCCCTATTTGCTCCGTTTTCCATCAAGCAGCCATTATTTTTACTAAATCATTTTTTTCTCTAGAACAGATTAATCGATTGCGTTTAAAATTGTGAACTGTATTCACCGATGTAGGGACCTAGTTTGAAAAAAATAATGAATTGGTTTCTAAGTTAATTAATTGGTCTTGCTAGTTAATCATAGCCTATGCATTGTTGAACCCTTCAAACTATTGACGTACTTTACTGCTACCTTTTGTTCGATTGGAAACCAAATGGGCTGCAAAATCTATTTGTCCACATATTTTAAACACCCTGTATATGAAACCATGTGTAATGGTGGAAATCACTGAAAGCGGCCTTTGTTTCTGATAAACTCACTGTTTCAGATATGCCGAGATGTTCTGTCTTCTTGTCATCCGCAGAAACAGAGATCTAAATGCAGAATGTTTGTCACCAGTAAACATGTGGAAGGTGCAGTGCGACCTCTGACTGTACTGACGGATGAGGAAACTATGATGAGAGAGTCTGGTGAATATGCATTCTTTAGCACTTGCATCCGGTACAGCAGTGGCGGTTCCAGCCTGGGGCAGGGAGCCAGCTGCCCCCCCTCCCTGTTTTCCCGGGATTTGTTTTTCAAAAAGAAATTTTTATTAGGAGCTTAGTTTGGTGACAAACAATATTTTTTGAGACATAAGAGCTTTTATTCTGGAAGAAAAAGTCAATGCTGAAACTTAACCAATTTTGATTGCCGATCCCCTAAACAAGATTGAACTGATGATTAAGATTACTTGAATATTTGGTTATTCCTTAAACGTCATCCATACAGTCCTATGCTCTTATATCTCGCTGGTTGTTCGCAGGTTTTGTTTTTTTATTGCGGGGACTTGAGTAGTGGTGGGTATGAATAACAAAAAAATGTTTCAATCAACAGTTTCGAAAAAAAAAAAACAGCTCTTACTGTAAGTTTTTCGATTTAAGAGATTATTTGATTTTTATCCAGGGATATGCTGAAATAGCGTTTTTGGAGGATGATTTTTCATCTTAAATAACTAATCAATTTTCAGCCAGAAAGGTATTAAAATAGTTTGTATTTACTAAAAACTATTTTGTAAAGTTATAATATACCTTTAAATGTATAAAATCGCCTCACAAGTATAATGACAATAAAAATATATGAAACATGTAACAAATGAGTCATGGCTGATGATATAAAAAAAACTTTAGCACAGATATAATGTAAATATTAAGCACACACGTACAAGAAACGAAATAACTTAATTATTATTGAACATTTAAACAGAAGCAGATAACATTAAGGCGGGTTACACACTGAAGTAGCGTGGCATGCAGCTTGCTGCAAGTGGCAAGTAGCTGCTCGCCACGCGAAAATCAACCAATGCTTTTAAACGGGTTCCTACACACTGAAGTAGCAGTGGCGTGGCGCATCTTCCGTGCATCACGCTGCGCCACGCATCTGCCACTCGAACACCGATCGGTCGGTGTTTGGCGATGCATGCCACACGCATCTTGACCCAGCGCATGCGCAGATACCACTCTCTGGCCTTCGTCAGTATTTAATTCAGGTCTGATTTGTGTTCTACAGGTTCTAAATTGAACAAATCTAGAAATATTTATCTGAGTTCAATAAAATTTGAACCACATATAGAAAAAATATTTATAATAATAATATAAATAAATCAGATTGTTACAACAAATTGTAATACTTTTACTGATTAGGCCTATAAAAATTACTTTCCGATATCTTTATTCGGTGAAAAATTTTTTGTTCATGTCTTCAGTAAAAATTGAACAACTTTACAAATATTTAACAGATTTTAATAAAATTTGAACTACGTTTAGAAAACATACCTACAATAACAATTTAAAAATATCATATTGCTACAACAAATTTTAACACCTTTACTAACTAGGCCTATAAAATCTAGTTTCCGTTATCTTGATTCGGTGAACAATTTTTTGTTCATGTCTTCAGTAAAAAATGAATAACTTTAAAACTATTTAACCGATTTTAATAAAATTTGAACCATGTTTAGAAAACATACCTACAATAACAATTTAAAAATATCATATTGCTACAACAAATTTCAACACCTTTACTGACTAGGCCTATAAAAATTATTATTTAAAATTCGACCAATGATGAACAATGTTTTTTTTATTTTGTATTATTTGACATTTATTTTAGTTATGTATTGGGTTATGAATATAACAAGTTAAAGATAATTTTAATGTGAATCCAAATCTGTTTTAATATTTAAAATCGAATATATAGATCAAAAGATATGTACATTTAAAAAATGTATTGTAAATTTTGTTTTCAAAGTATGTAATCTACGTTTTTGATACTAAAAATTTTATAATAATAATTTATAAATAAAGTAATTTCAATTTATTTTCCACCTAACAACAGGAACAGCTCATCTTCACTTGTTGACATTTTTGAACATACTGAGTATAGTCAGATATAAATGTATGGCCATGTGGCGCCATTCCAGTGTGTAAGCTCCTTGCATCGTACTCGCCGATGCACTGGCACGACGTATGCAGCGTGCCTCCGCGTGGCAGCCACGCCACTTCAGTGTGTAACCCGCCTAAATGATTTGTTGCAATGCAGCAAGTCCCAATCCTAATATTAAAGAAAAACCTTGTGTTAAACGTTTCTAAAATGGAGAGAAAACTAATTTAACATTAAGAAATTAAATTATTACTCAGTAGTGTAACAAAATTTAGCATCGTAATTAATTTTTAATGACCTTGTTTTGTATTTAATGATTGATACTTTTTTAAATAGACTTTTCTTTGGGAGGGGGGCTTAAGCCCCCAAAGCCCTAACCTAATGCCTGACCAGTAAGTTGGCAATTAAACATTTTGCATGCTAAAAAAGTTATAATTTGTAGGTTAAATTACAAAATTATCATTTCTTGATTACATTTAGTCTTACTTTATTTTGCTGCTACTATGTTAAAAAGTACGTAGGCCAATATATTTTGCCTGTCGAAAGTTTTAAAGATAAAGTGTACTTCTTTATTACTGTTATAATTCTTCTTTATTTATTATTTATAATTGTTTCAGTTGCAAAAATTTGTCAGGAGAAAATTTTGCCTTTAGTGAGAAAAATGGACGATGAAAATCAATTCGACCAAACTGTGGTTGATGCTTTATTTCAAAACGGAGTGAGTTGTAATTTAGCTTTTCGTTGTAAATAATTGTTTATAAAAATCTGAAAAATATCAAATTATTTTGTTATAGGTCTACTTTTAAATTAATTTACATTATTGTTTTTAATTAACAGAACAATAACAAAACACTGTCTACAACGTATTCATTTCATCAACTGAAACAAAAAAAATGTTCTGCACGCAGAACTGTATTCTTCGTTTAATGGTTGTAGATCTGTTTTGGAACATATTGTACATAGAATTTAACAACAAAAAGGGCTTTTGATTGCAATCTAAATCAAAAGATTTGTACAGCAATTTTATTTTGTCTTGTCTGTTATCCGTTTTAAATTTATTATACCTTTGTCAACTCAAGGTTGCAGTGTGGAAAATCATGTTGGAAAGGGACTTATCATTGCAGCCCTTAATAATCACAAAAGAAAATTGTTTGAGCTTATCTATTAAGTTAAAGGGGACAAGCAAACCACATTTTTTGTTAGGTAGAACTTCTTACGTTGTGTCAACTACTTATAATACCTACACTCTGCTAAATATCATGTAAAGTTTTTTCAGTTGTCTG
Organism: Philaenus spumarius; assembly: GCA_018207615.1. NCBI lineage: Eukaryota > Metazoa > Arthropoda > Insecta > Hemiptera > Aphrophoridae > Philaenus > Philaenus spumarius. The sequence goes on from JAGFPH010008276.1 coordinate 27,935, forward strand.
TAAAAAGTGGTAACAACAGGATAAGGGGTGAATATAAAAATGTGTACGATAAGTATCTAAGACTGTGACTGTGTGTGGTGAATAAACACGTAATTACAATGCCTTTTTTTAGAGACATTTTAATAAGAGTATTTATATCTTTTAAAACTATAGAAAAATTTCTCTTTTGATACTGATTAATTTTGATGTGGAAAGTTTTTAAAACCATTAATGTGCCTGCCTTTCTCTTCTCCTCCGCAGTTGGTACTCCCACTACCACTGCCTCTCTCGCCGTCAGTCGCCAATTTACGCGTTTCACGCTATGTTCAGAAGCATTTTTATCATTCTTTATCAAAAGATCAAAGATATACGAATTGTAGGTTTTAATGTCTACTTTTAGAATCCGTTTGGTAAATTTAAATCAGGCCACTCATGTTAATAGGGCGCATTATGCAAGTTAATGGCCTAATTTGTTTAAACTGTAACTGTGGAAAACTATTAATGCAACAAATTTAATCTTCCGCCTGTTTGAAGTAGAAGTACACATAATAAACAATAATTTTTCTAAAGATCTGAACTTAATATTGTAAATTAACAAAGATATAAATTTTTGGATAATAGTAGTTTTTCTTACTTTTCTAGGTGAAAATTGGTCAGGTTAAGGTCTATAAAAAACCATTTTGTAGGTTTTTTAATTCTGTACAAATTTCCCATTGGAAGTATTGTGATCCATTCATAAATTTTTATAACATCAACAAAAAATCCCAAAAGTCCTTATTTATTGTTATTTTTGTTGATAAAAAATGCGCAAAAGCTCCTTGCTTGATAGTTTTTGTATTTTACACACCTATGTGGTACACCTAAAGTCACTGTGGATGTCGCTTGCTGTTAAATTCAATAATATGAAAAAATCTCTATTGGTTGGGCTAATAGTCCAAAATGTTTGAGTCGAACCAACCATCCAGTATTGCAAAGTTTAAGGGCTACTCTTCCTTTCCCCTCTCCGACCTTATCATATGACTTAGCAATACTTCTCAGGAATCTCTGGGTATATATTTCTCTGCACTTTAATTTGATAGAAAATGTACAGCCTATAAGTTATAGTTCCAATATCTATAACAACAGGGTATATATTCCAGGTCTTAATTTGCAGCTCATGGGCTTAGAAGTGCCTGAAGAATACGGGGGAACAGGGACTGGGTTTCTGTCCTCAATGATTGTTATGGAAGAGTTGGCCAAAGTAGACGCTTCCGTTAGCTTGTGTGTGGACATTCAGAACACTTTGGTCGAAGCTCTTTTCCTGCGATTTGGATCCGAAGAGCAAAAGAAAAACTATTTACCCAAGCTTGCCAGAACGACAGTAAGTATGATTAAGAATGTATACAAGTAGTCAAAGTATAGGTATTGATAATCCTCTTGAAGGAAATAGTTTACAAGTAGCTCCGTCATATGTAGCTTCCGTTTGAGGAGTAGAAAGCACGAAAAACTTACGCTAATTGCACAACCTTCTAAGTACTAATCAAAACTAGTAGCCCATGCTACGTGCTGTAGAAAAGTGTAGAAACGATTATGTCTCAGGAACTATTTTAGTAGAGGAGGTAATGTTTGGCTCAACGTTGATTCAAAATATGCCTTGTGTTCTTATTAAAAAAAGTAACAGGTAACTTATGCACAATATCTTATCGATAATATTCTAGAGGTAAAATTTCTTTGTGTCTAGGGGGTAATCTGTGGAAGTACTGAACTGATTGAACAAATTGTTTTACTAATGAAAAGCTACACTACCCTTGAGTAACATAAGCTACAATACATTTTGATTTAAGGATTGGAACAACGCCTAAAACAATAAATAAAATATTATTTGTTATACTTTTCTTGAAGCTACAGAGCTGAAATTTTGTATATTATCTCTTACAAGATACATAGAAAAAGTAAACCAGATTTTTGCATTTGTTACATATAATATATGTGAGGGTGTAAAATTAGTCTTAAAATCAACATACTCATGGTTTTATTATCAATTAAATTAATAAACCCAGTGCATTTTTGGATTTTATGTTGATGTTCCTTAAAAAGCTTCCCAATCTGCTTACCGGTTTGTCCTATGTAAAAACAATCACAATCTCCACAAGTTACTTTTAGATTCCTGTGTTTGTTTCAGCTTTCCTTACGGTTTCTGTTTGGAGTATATTACTTATGTTATTTCTGGTCTTATATACGTTTCTTGCCATTTCATATTCGAGTGCTCTTAGTAAAATCATTAATCATGCCATACTTTAACTACTGTGACACTGATGTAGTCAGTGACACGACTGTGGAATTGGCTAATAAACTCCAACGCGCTCAAAATTATTGTATTAGATTTATTTTCTATTTAAAACGTGATGATCATGTTAGTCCCTATTATAAACAATTTAGGGACAAATCATGTTAAAACTTGATGCATTTAGATCGTTTCATATTTTAACTACATTGCATTCTGTCCTTCAAACTAGAGTGCCAACTTACTTGGCAAATCAAGTTTCTCGGATATAAGTACAAGAAAGAGGTCGACAATGCTAACCATCCCCAAGCACAGAACTGTAAAGTTTAACAAATCTTTTACAGTAACGGCATGTCGCTTGTGGAATTCGCTACCAGATTCCCTTAAAACTATTGATAGCCGTGCCCAATTTTCAAAATCACTGAAACTTTATTTCATGAATAGTGTGGACATGGACTGTTATCTTTGCTCGGGGTGTGTAGGATAGGGAATTTGTTTCATTTACTTATTTAAATTTTATGATGAATGAATGTGAGTGTGAATGTTGTTATAAGTAGTTTATTTTATTTGTTTTACCTCACTAAATATGTTTAAAATTAGGCTATTTTATTTTGTAAGGTTTAAGAAACTATAATAGCTTAGGATTTTTCTTTTAATTATGTAAATATGTTTAATGTCAAATTGTAATTGTATAATTATGGGTTAAGTGTAAGAGAGGACCATGGTTCTAACTTCGCCCAAAATAAAGTCTTTTCTATCTATCTATATACTTACATTCATATTATTGAGCGTATTTGTTTTAGTACTTTAGGAAAAACCGTACCGTATTCGGTCGAAACATAGATTTTTTGTTTGTTTTTTATTTAAATGTTTCTTCAGTAAAATGTTGATCAATGACCTTTTATAACCATTGGCTCTTGCAATGTGCATTATTGTTATAGTTATAATGTGCATTACTCATCGAAAGCATTTTTACTGATGGGTATTGTTATAAGTCTATGTATGCGACCCATGTCTCTGTATGGGTCTAGCTGTTGTGTGCGACCATGAGTGAGAAGATCTGATGATGAAACGCGTAATGAAAATAAAATTAGAAGTCACAGACGGTGTAAGTACTTTAATCATACCATTGATTTGGATACTTATACTAAAAAAAAAGAGTTTTAAATCTAAATAAGAATTTTAATCAACCTTATTTTACTGGTCCATTAAACTTAACAATAGTAAGTGATGATTTTTTACAAATGCAAATAGGAGGTTATATTGTAAACTTTGACTGACATTTCAGTTCTGATGTTAGTGTTTTATTGTTTGTTAGTGCAGATTTTTGTTTTGTTTTTTTGTTTAACGTCCTGCTGTTTTGCACTTTAAGGCTAATGAAGACGGGACCTACAGTTTTACGTGGAATCCGAATCACAGCCAACGATGTCTGTTAAGAAACCATTTAGAAAATTATTCGGGGTCAATGGGAATTGAACCCGGAACTTTTCCATTGATGATTGCCATGATGATTGATAAAGCTTTGATGCCTTAACAACCACGGCCATCGTGGCTGTTAGTGCAGATTACTCATAGATCAGGATTCTTCTGTATATTATTTATGTTTCAGATCGGAAGCTTTTGTCTGTCCGAGATATCTTCAGGATCTGATGCATTTTCTCTAAAAACCACAGCCAAGAAGGACGGTAATGATTATGTAATTAATGGGACCAAAATGTGGATTTCAAGCTCCGATTTGGCTGGTATATTTCTTGTCATGGCTAATGCAGATCCATCTAAAGTGAGTGGAAACAGTACAGCAGTAGTCAACTACCAACAAAGTTTACAAAGATTTCCAGATTAAAAAAGTCAGCACTTAAATCAGCCTGTTAAAGTATATTTACAACTCATCTTGACAAAAAACATTTCTAAACATATTTATTACATACTATTGTATTAGGTAATTGCTTATCTTGTACGATGACATTAAGGCTCTTCTTTACCTTGAAGAAAACTCCCGAGTGTACAGTATGATTTCAACGCAAAAGGCCTGACTCAAGCCGCAAAATCGTTGATACATGCATTCGTAATACAGTGTTTCGGATTCTATTTATAAATTAATAACCTGGGAAACTACTTTAAGTTATAAAAAAAGCTTTATATTTTTTACGTGTTACCCTAAAATATGGAAATTATTGCTCAAAACTCCCAAAAAATGTGTTGAAAATGATAGATTTTTACTCATTTAAACTGTTGATTAAAAGGAGTTGCCGACGATTTCTTTCAATTATGAGGTATAAGACAAAAGCACAAAACCTTTAAGAACAATTTAAGATGTTTCACAACTTTTTAGGTTGAAAAACGGCGTCCGAAGCACAGTAATACGAAGTGCATATTTTTGCTGTTTTACGCAAGGTATAGAAGACCCTTAATGGGATTTATTACTTTCAGCTGTTTTAATTTCTTGTTGTTTATGGGTTTCTGTGGATTTTTAAAACATTTTTTCCAGACCACAAGTGTTTTTAATTCAAAAAATCTTTAATATTCCACACACTAAATTTTATATTCAGATCACATCTACTGTACGAGGTGTGATCATTTTTTTTTTTTTTGGGTTTAAAGGCAAAAAACCTGGGTGGTTATCATTGCCTAGGTGTGATCAAAACATATGGTGAATAATTTTATTAAAAAGTACAAGCTTACATAGAATTTGAATTAATCTCCTTCAAATTACTGTCCTTGGCAAGCGATGCACTTGTCCCAACGTTGAATCAATGACTGGAAGCTACTGGGTTGTGACCATCTCAATTTCGGGAACGGTGTCAAAACGTTTTCTTTATAGCACGTTTTTTATTTTCGGGAAGAGCCAGATGTCGCATGGTGTTAAATCGGGTGAGTAAGGCAGATGTGGACAGACAGAAACACTTTTTACAGCCAAAAACTCGCGAAGCAAAAGCCACTAGTGGCACGGCGCGTTGTCGTGTATTTTTCTGGTATCTTTCTTTGCACATTGTTTCGCAAACGTTACAGTGCACCTTTGTAAAATTGGGAGTTTACAGTTGTTCCCCTTGGAACGAACTCTGATCGCAATATGCTCTCACTATAAAAAAAAAAAAAAACACAACGAGCATGACCTTGATGTTCGACTTGACTAACATGCCTTTTTAGGGCGAGGAGAGTTACAGGTTTTCCATTTAGAACTCTGAATTTTCGTCTCAGGATCATAGCTATAGACCCAACTGTAGCTATAAAGTCCGGATTTGCATGAAGACGATCCTTCAATTCCGTGCAACCTGAGACACGATTTTCCTTCTGTTCATCGGTCAAAAGTCTGGGAACAAATTTTGCTCTCACTCGTCTCATTTGCACATTATCGGTTAGTATTTTTTCCATGGACCCGTACAAGATGTTAAATTTTTTGGTAAGCTCTCGAAAAATAGTGTTTGGACAAACAAGTTTGGCCACTTTTTCATCTGTTTTTGAGATCAAAGGATGTTCAGACCGTTCCTTGTCTTCAACCGGCTCATTTCCGCTTTTACATCGCTCATACCACTTGTAAACACTCTTCAGAGTTACCACATTATTTCCATACATTGATTTGAACATTTCATAAGCTTCTTTGGCACTTTTTTGCAACTTGAAACCAAACTTAATGTTAATGCTTTGTTCGAAATCCATGATGTATGGCAGACACGGTAAACACAACCTCACTCTAGCGGCTCTGAAAGGTGACTGACAAGTCAAAATGTGTTCAAACTTGGCACTGCCTGTCTCAACAGATCAGGCTTTCGGACATATTAGATGTAGTGTTAGCAGTTGCAACTAAAAATTCATTCACCATTTTTTTTAATACACCTTGTGTATTGTGATCAGAAATATTTTTAAGAGAGAAATGAGGAAAAATAGGAATAAAATTATTACTAACATTATTTTTTACATACTTAGTGTAATAAATCACTTTATCAAGTTGTGTAAATGCCCTACAGTATGAATGGTAAACTTTGCTTTAATTTGTGCTTTTAGGGCTATAAAGGCATTACTTGCTTTTTAGTAGAGAAAGGAGCTCCTGGATTTAAAATTGGACAAAAAGAAAAAAAATTGGGGCTTCGAGCATCAGGCACATGTGCTTTATATTTTGATAACGTTAGAGTAAGTATTATAATGTAACAGCGGCCATAACCTGTTTCACCTGGGTAAAAAATAAGAAACATTTCTCAAGCTTTTCTAAAAAGTCACTAATTTGGGAGAATTGAAATATGTTTAAAAAATCACCTAGTAGTTTTAAAATTGAGATAAAGTGTAATTTCTACACCTTCTAAAATCTTACGACACTTTTTCTGTTTAACAGGCCAAGTAGAATTGGTTTCAAATCAGCGTCATTCGTTTGTATTATTATTCTTGTAGACAGTGCAACTTTAAAACATGTAATTTTGAATTATAATTTTTTTAAATATATAGTTCTAATAGATCTGTTGATAGATGCTTTAACATCTTATCTTATGTTGAAGTTTATGCTTTTGATTTTCCAACTGTGATAGTGCCTTTAACCTCTCGGCCACTCTATTTTACCGTAATATATTAAGACGGTACAATACTTTTGTCAGATTGGTATTGATACTAAACAAACATATTATGATTTAGGTTCCGGAGAGTAATATCGTAGGGCAGTATGGCCATGGGTACAAGTATACTGCTCAACTTCTAAACGAAAGCAGGATTGGCATCGGCGCTCAAATGGTAGGAATTGCTCAAGGAGCTCTGAATGTTGCAATACCTTACACACTGGAAAGAAGACAGTTTGGAAAAGATATATATTCATTCCAGGTGAAATATTTGTAAATAATAGTTTAAATAATACTAGGTGATTTAAATTCAAAAGTGACAATTTTAAATAATTTGATCACGCATCTGAAGCATTGACGCGAGTTGAGCGAATTTCCAAAATTAACCCTTTGACTGGTGGGTTATCGAACGGCAAATGAGCCCCAAAAAGTGGGTTTTTTAAAAGAGCTTAAAATGTGTTATTTTTTTATAACATGTTTATAAACAATATTAAAAACTACCTTTATGATATAAAAATTTTTTTAAATCATATTTGAAGTTTTTTTGCTTTTTTTCAGATTTTTTGAAAATTTTATTTTTTAATTATATTTATGTGTAAATAAGCCTACCTAGTACCTGGACCTATGACGATTTCAATATTGTTTCCCCAAAAATGCTTAAAATTTCGGTCTGATTCTGGAACTGATTTTTTTGTTGGAAAAGTCGGGAAAACCCGGAAAAACTTTCTAAAATCAAAATCAACGGAACATAGCGATGTTTATACTCAAATGAAGGACAATTTTTGCTGATTTAGAATACGTTATATATTTGTGGAAAAAAAATTGAAACCATAAGCCCACACATCGATATAGGCCTTACCAACAAATGTCGGAAAATAAAAAATCCAAAATAGGCCTAGTGTATACAAATACATTTACTATCCAACTTGTCAATATAAAATAGAAAACTTTTCACAGTATTGAATATAATAAATGAAAAATAAAAATTGTCTTAGGGTACTTTAGAAATTGATTTTCGTGTGATAAGTGCGGACTCTGGAACACAGAGAGGTACTTCACATTCGGCGCACAGCCACACCATGTCTTTGCGGCGCTGAGCTCGGACTGCAAATTCACCTGCACACATAGCAGGCTCGGCGGGCTTCTGTTTGTTTTCGGTTGCCGGGATATAACTTTTAAACTACTGCAAACATTTCAAGTAACGTCCGCTAGATTGCAGTGTGTGCTAGATATGCTTATAAGTGGCTCACGACATATATGCGGGGTTACTAAGAGCGGTTAGGGTGCTTCCCGCACCTGTGTCGGGAATACCGCAAGTGGCACTGGCGCCCGCTCCCGAATACGTTGCGTGCATACTAGTCAAAGGGTTAAGTTTGTTTTAGGGTTTCAACCAACTATTTGGGAAATTGGTCTACTCAGGAAGATGTTGGTATAGCTGCCTCCGAGTACGAAATATACAAGTAGAACTCGTTTGTACCTCGGCTCACGAGCTGCTTCGTACGGTGGAAAACCTTGTAGCCTAGGATTTTGGATTGCTTTGCTCACAGCAGACACTGCTCGTAACAGAAGCTGCTCCTCGTGGATTTGAACAGGAGTGATTTTTGTTTTGATCGATCTTGGGGGAACCGGACCAGCTATAAGGTCGTGTAAACAAAACAAAATGTGCAGAATAATCTCCTTTTAGATAAAATCCCAAAAATTTTAGGGTACGAAAATCTCAAAACAAATTTTATTTCTGGTAAAAAAAGTGCTACTGTTTGTTGGAATTTTTCGGCCAACGAACTCGTCCAAGCCATTTAGAAAATCAATGTGTGCACCAAATCGGACGTAAAATATGGTCGTTAGAGTGCAAACACATATATATAAAATTTTCAATGACCATTATCGCTGCTCACTACTTGCGATTTTAGGTCGCACCATAAGAGTCGCTGCATTAGCTCATCTTTGCTATAGAAATTCACTAATACTAATAATAGATATCGTTTGCTCAATTCTAGAAACGTAAAAATTAATCAATAATGTTTGAAAAATCATGTTTTGATTCATATTTGTCGAATTATTACTGTAGGGACAGGAACAGCTTTGATTATTCTAAATAGGTTAATTCTTAGAAAAAACCTTATTGGTAAGTTTTGGTGTTGCTGTCTTTGGCTGCTTATTGCACAAGGTCGGTTGGCTCTATTATGTGTCAACAGAGGCTGATGTTAAATTCACATCTAATCCAGGGGCACACTCTCGTACAGACCATCTCACTTCCTGCTATCACTGTTGTATTCTTGGATTAAGAAGTTATTTAAAATAAACGTATTTAGGCTACCGGTACTACATGTTTTACGTCAGTGTTTCATTGTGAGAATAAGAATTTCTGTGACATTTTGAGTAAGTTTAGTGTAATTATATTCGGCATTAATATAACTAACGTCAAACGGCTTGTTCAGAAATGTAATGACATGTTTTAGCTGGTTTCATACGGTTTCCAAGGCCTCCTGTAGTTTAGTTGCATATATAAATTAATGCACAAGTTGAACTGTAAAGGAAATAAAATAAATCAGGAAGACCTTTCATTGATGCTGCATGCTATTGACCCTCATCTCTTGATGAAGTGTTTTTAGTTGGATGTACTAGCGCAAATGGTGGCCTTCGTGGGCCTCCCTAAATTATGGGAATCCAAAACATTGTGGGTTAGAAAAATATTTTCAAATCCTATGTAAAAACATGATACTGTTCATTGGAGATGAGTTATTATTTTTTAGTGGGTTTATGCAATAAAGAATAAATAATGTAATAAACCCATCTAAAAAATAGTTATCGTGTAATAGTTAATAATAATAGTTACGGGTATTATTATTATTAATAATAATAGTTAATAATAGTGTAATAGTTTTATAAAAAAACTTATTGCACTGAAACTTTTATTTAAAAAAAAAATTTTATCGTTGTACAACAGCTGTTTCGTCTCATGTTTCACAGCCGGATAATCCTTTGTCAATTATTGAAACACAAACACAATAATAAATTAGTATACAAACACACCACATTGTTTGAGACAGAGTCAATTTAAAATTTGTATTATCACCGACCAGTTGGGCCCAACATTCCAATATATATTGTGGACAATGGTCGCTTATGCTGTTCGATGGAGGAAGTAGCTTATCTTTAATAACTTATCGAACATTGCATTCGGCTCAAAGTTGAGTTTTTCATTTAGCAAATATACTGTTGTTGATTTTATAAATCCTGTATATTTTTAATTGTTCAAGTGAATTCACCATTTTTTGAGAATGGCCGAATAGCCAAAACAGCCATCGTACAATAAAAAATTTTTTTTTTTTAAATTATCGGTGACGGTAAGTCACTCAACTATTTACTACAATCAATATTCAGAATGGCAACAACCAAAGTTTATAAAAAAAATTATTGTTTTTTTCGATTTTAAAAGCTGTGCCCATGATATCCTGCTATACATACTTTGTTAAAAAATTATGACAACATTGCTTATTCACAAGAATTAACTGTGTACATTGATAGATTCGGATTACTGTTTCAGTCTATGCAACACCAAATAGCCCAAGCGGCAACCGAGCTCGAGGCAGCCAGACTTCTGGTTTACAACGCAGCCAGGCTGAAGGAAGCAGGTTTACCTTTTGTTAAACAAGCAGCTATGGCCAAATTGTATGCATCAGGTCAGTTTGAAATATGTTTACAATAGCAGCAGCAGATACATTACTACACATAATACATAGAATTTGTTACGCAGCACTACTCTTAAGGTGCGTATACACTTGTGCGCGCAAAACGAGTTCTCTAAGTTAGTACGGGGTGTTGGAGCTGCGCACGAACTGCACGCGCACCACGATCCATCTCCTGTTGGTTTTTTCAACGAACACTTTGTGCGTTCGCCGATCAGGTTTGGACGTGTTTTTGAGAGGTTTGTAGTTTTTCATGAGCACTGATTGTTGATTGCTTTGCGAGTTATGGAGTGGTCAGAAGAAAAAATAATTAAGTTAATCGATGGCTATCGGAAAAACCCTCTTCTGTGGAATCAAACTAATTTCTCATTATCATCAAAATCATTCCTCAGTTGCCTATTAGTTTTAAGAAACCTTTGTATATATTCGATATTTTATTTCTAGTCTGAATTCAGAAAGTAAATTCAATTTCAATAAAGAACTGGCCAACAGATTGTGAATTTTAAAATTCTTTAGTTTAGTAAAATTATTTATTATCAATTACGTCTTTATTATTTCAAGTATTCTTTATTTTAATGTATAGCTAACCTGTACAACGATCTTAAAATAATTACATTATTTATAACTACCAAGGCTATTTTAACTTCAGGCCTATTTCACATTTGTTTAAATTAAACTTTGAGGCCTATGATTACTACCAGCAATATAGGGTATATAAAAAGGTACGTATAATTTATTTACACACTTGTCTTGGGTGGAAATAAGTGTCCTGTTTAGAAATGTGAGGCCCAATCTTCTGCAGCAGGTTCTCAAAGTCAGAATGATCGTGGGTTTTCTTTAGATCGCTGGAGGTTCGTTGAAATCAACACTTCCAACGAGCCGCAAATGTGCGGCACGTGCACCTTGCAGGTTGCACAACACGAGAGTGTATACGCACCTTTACATGCAACTGCCATATTTCAATAAATCAACCATTTATAAGATCTTTGAACATATTTAATGTACTTTTATTTTATTTATTTAAATTATTATTTTAAAAGGGAATTTGATATTAGAGTAATAATCATAGAAATTATTCACCTCCAAATACATTTAATTAATTACACCAATAAAATAATCTGTGTTAACTGGCTTACTTTGCTCGATGCAAAATCTGTTGTGATAATTATTCAGTTTTCAAAACTCATCAAATATAAATAAAGCAAATACGAAAATTAATATCTTCATGTAGAATTCTTAATTCTGCTCCATCATTCAACCCTAAACTCGCACCACAGAGCCGACCGGTTTGGACTCTGTATTGTAGCTGCTCTAACTTCCTCAATGTTTTCTGGGTACGGGCTGTGTTGACAGGGGCAGGTAATTTCTTTTTCGCTAATGAGCTGGTTGTGTTTAAACCCACCTCTAAATGGTGTTGTGGTCTGGAACACCAGTGAATTGGGATTTAGAAATTCATGCAAAAGTCACAGACACATTACTTACAAAAAACAGCCAGAGAATGATGGTAGGTTCATCTTGAAACTTAACTTTAAATTTTAACGGACAAAACAGAGCCATGCCCCACTCTCCGAGACTCACCACTGTACAATCGAAAAACATGCGGTTCTGGTTTCGATTACAATTGATTATTGTTTGAAATACTTTGATTTTACCTTATAAATGAATTTGACCAAAGATAAGACTGTCTAACCAAAATCCGTAAGATACAAAGTTTTATATGAAAAGCCTAGAGACGATCTTGTAAAATTTACATACAAAAACCTACAATATTGCTCTTAGCACAGCGTGAGGGTTAAGCGAACATTTTATAACAACAGTTGTGTATGCAATATATTAAATGTCACCTTTTCTGTGTTTCAGAAGTCGCTCAAAATGTCGCAACGAAATGCATAGACTGGATGGGAGGAGTTGGATTCACACAAGACTACCCTCTAGAAAAGTTCTATCGAGATGTCAAGATAGGATCGATTTATGAAGGCACATCGAATATACAACTGACTACAATAGCAAAAGAAATTAGGAAACAATACTGCTAACTTTCTGATGTTAGTTCTGTACATAAATATTTAAAAATAAATAAGTAAGCAGTACTGTGCTATGAAGATTACACAAAGCTCATTCATTAAAATCATAATAAAGAAATTCCACTAAATTTGGATAAGTTATGATCACATTATTAAAAACCTAATCCCATGCAATTTAAAAATTTATTTTTTAACTAGGGGATACGGTGAATGCTTTGCTAATGCTTAATTTTAGTACATAAATATATACTTAGATTAAATTAACAAACACAATTTAGTGAGTGTATTCAATTTTGAAGTGACTAGTGGTTAAAATAAATCGACCACGCAGCTGGTCCGCTGACGTGAGTTGAGCAAATTTCCAAAATTAAGTTTATATGCCTATGTTTTAGGGTTTCAACCAACAATTTGGGAAATAGGTCTACTCACTAAGGCGTTGTACAGCTGTCTGTGTGTACACAATGTATTAGTAGAATTTGTTTCCTCTTAGTGGCCTCGCGAGTTTGCACCACTTGGCTTCAAACCGGGTACTTTTATGGTATTTTATGTTTTGGTCAATTTTGGGGGAACCAAGCGAGCTAAGAGGTTGCGTAAAAAAACAAAATGTGCAGAATAACACCTTACATTTATATTTTTAGAAAAAAACTATAAAAAATTTCATTCTAGTAGTAAAAATCTCAAAAAATAGTTACTTTCGGTCAAAAAACGTACTTCCGGTTGCTGGATTTTTTTGGCTAACGAACTCGTCCGAGCTACATAGACAACCAACATGTGTACAAAATTTGGACCAAATCAGACTTAAAATGCGGCCGCTAGAGTGCGAACACATATATACATGATTATTAATGACACCCCAAAACGTGTTCTGGGGACCATGATCGGTGCTCATTTGCTACTCCCGACCTTGGTTCTCACCATAAGGGCCATTGCAATAGCTTATTTTTCCTATGGAAATTCGCTAATAAGATTCTTATGATCAGTGCAGGTGATAGAGCATTTATTAAACATACGGGTGCTCAGTGTTAATGCAATTTATTTTGTACGGGTAGCTCTCCCATTTGAATTATTATTTAATTTTAAGTGTAAATATCCCATTTCATTACTTGACAGTAGGCAGTGACCTGTTTATATTGTCTACACAAGCATCAGCAGCCTCCCCATCTCCCTACCTCTCAATTCCCACTAAGCAGGTCAAGTCAGTTTTGTTTGAACTGTGCAGGCAGTTAGACACACGCTTTCGTTTTGTGATCCAGTTCTGTTTGAAACCTGTTATTTGTTGAGTACTGAACTGTATTTCTTGGTTTGTGCGATTGTTTAGAACTGTATATTGTGTCGTTTATTTCTTAGTTGTAAAAGTTTCTTTTTTTTATGTCGGACAAAAAACGCAAAAAGTGTTTGTTATGTCACGATGGATATGAAAATAGATGCTCTAAAACGAACACATGAAAGTGTAAACAAAGTGACGAGTGATCTGAATGTTGATCGGTCCACAGTACTTAGATGGGAGAAGACGAGATCTGTTATCAAGTCGTGGTATGTGAAGAGACTGCTTACGGAATCCAAAGTAGAAAGAAAAAGTATGAAAAGTTTATAGTACGAAAAATTAAGTGAAGCACTTTATCAGTGGTTTAGAATACAACAGGAGAAAGTAATGCCTTTCTCAGGACTGATACTGCAAGTGAAAGCTTTAACATTTTATAATGATTCACTGCAAGCACTTGGTGGTTAGAACAGGAAGCATCTGCCAAGGATATTCTTTTCCTTCGACGGCTCCATGATGAAGCAGCACAGAGAAGAAATCAAAATGAAAAACACAGATGTAATAATGTAAGTTAATATACAGACTGTCCCAAAAGTCCCGGACCGGTTTAATAACTCCTAAACGAAACTAGCTACAGTAATAATATTTCAGACATGACTCCTGGCAACAAAAAACTATTTTTTGAGTTGTTAGTCAACATTGCCCCTGCCCCCAAAAACCAAATTTTGGGGGGTTGCCCCAAATTTTTAAATGTAAACCCCTATAGAGTGACCCATCATTTTAAAGGTCTCATTGAGTTAATCACAACAGCGCAAACCCGAGGTCGATATCTTGCTCCTGTCCAAAATGGCTGACCTTTTAGTGTTTCTTATGGTCATGTAATTTAAAATTGACCCCCATTGGTTGTATTAAACATTTTTATTATTTTAAAACAAAGAAAACACACGCACAAAAGAGTTTAAAGTATAAAAACAAATGTGTCATACTTGGTAATAATAACAAAATGTTTTTCTTTACACTCAAAAACAAAGTTGCTTACCAAAGATGATATCCAGGGTTTAGAGTAAGTATTCGAACTGCTTTCCTTCCACAGTCACGCATTGTGCTAGTCTGTAATAGTGATGCTGTACTACATTCTGTATCATTTACCCGGTATTTGCTGAGCTGCGTGTTTACTTTGTATACGATACAAAATGTTTAATTTTAAATTACATGACCATAAGAAACACTAAAAGGTCAGCCATTTTGGACAGGAGTAAGATATCGACCTCGGGTTTGTGCTGTTGTGTTTAACTCAATGAGACCTTTAAAATGATGGGTCACTCGATAGGGGTTTACATTTAAAAATTTGGGGCAACCCCCCCCAAATTTTGTTTTTGGAGGCAGGGGCAATAGTGACTAACAACTCAAAAAATAGTTTTTTGTAGCCAGGAGTCATGTCTGAAATATTATTACTGTAGCTAGTTTCGCTTAAGAGTTATTTAACCGGTCCGGGACTTTTGGGACAGTCTGTATAATAGTATAGTACCTTATACTGTTCTGTCAGTGACCTCTTTTTGCATATTTATGTGACGCGTTTCGTGACGTCTATCCCATCATCAGAATATCTCGTGAATGGAGATCGTCAAAACATTACTTACAAAACACAGTTAATAGGTGTACACTTTATGGCTACCGGTTGTCGACTACTTGTCCCTTATCTGTGCGCACTCGGAACTATTATTTGCCACAGGCTTCCTGGATGGGATAGACGTCCCGAAACGCGTCATATAAACAGAAAGAGTTCACTGATGGAACAATATAAGGTACTGTACTATTATATTGCAATTCAGAGACCTGGATACTGAAAAATTAATTTATTATGTAAGTTAATAAGTTACTTTTGTTTGGTATAACAGTGTTCATTAAATTTGTGCATTTCCTTACAAGTCGTGTACAGTAATCCCTCGACATTCGCGGACTTGGTATTCGCAATTTTGATTATTCGCGGTAGCTAAAAAAAGAAAAAATACTGTATAAATAGCAATAATTCGGCCACGCAGCTGGACCGCTGACGTGAGTTGATTAAGTTTATATGCCTATGTTTTAGGGTTTCAACCAACAATAGGTCTACTCACGAAGGCGTTGATCAGCTGTCTGTGTGTACGCAATATATTAGTAAAATTTGTTTGCGCCTAGTGGCCTCGCGAGTTTTCACCATTTGGCTTCGAACCGGGTACTTTTATGGTATTTTACGTTTTGGTCGATTTTGGGGGAACCAAGCGAGCTATAAGGTCGCGTAAAAAAACAAAATGTGCAGAATAACATCCTATATTTATATTTTTAGAAAAAACTCCAAAAATATTTCATTCCCGTAGTAAAAATCTAAAAAAATAGTTACTTCCGACCAAAAAACGTACTTCCGGTTGTTGGATTTTTTTGGCTAACGAACTCGTCCGAGCCACATAGACAACCAACACGTATACCAAATCGGACTTAAAATGCGGCCGCTAGAGTGCGAACACATATATACATATATATATATATGAATTTTAATGACACCCCAAAACGTGTTCTGGGGACCATGATCGGTGCTCACTTGCTACTCCCGACCTTGGGTCTCACCATAAGGGCCACTGCAATAGCTCATTTTTCCTATGGAAATTCGCTAATAAAGTACATGCAAAATTAGTAAATTATTATAGTGTAGCACTGTAATTATTATTGTACAAATTTAATAACATTATATAAATACCATGTCGGCGAAACACTCGTAAATACAACAAAACATACAAGATGGGATTTCCCTACAATACACCTCTGCGTGAATACAAGTGGACTTGTGCAAATGAAGGTCAATAGTTGGAAACATCAATTTAGTGTACAGCAAGTCAAATTAATTTTAAAGACTTAATTAAAATTACAGTAAAATATTTTCAAAGAAATTAAGTTTTTACTACGTTTTATCACTCGTAACAGTCGGAACCAATATTTTCGCTACTGACGGCGAACGATAGTTTGATGCCTTGACAAAAATTGACATGACTAAGTTCTAAAAATAGACAAACCCAGACAATGAACGAGCAAGTAGGAATGGGTAAAGGTACCATTATGAGAGCACTGACCTTGAGGGGAGAGTGAGATGACAAACAACGCTCCAATAACTTATCAACTGTTCTACTCTCCAAACAACTCAGCTCAAATACTAAACCTTTCAAGGACTTTTTTTGCCATGTAAAGCCGGACAGCGTATAACGACTGCCTAAATCTTATGTACATAAATTAATTATAGGTATTAGTACATAATGTTTTAAAATTTTCTATATGTCAAGAACATAACCCCCTTTTCCTATAAAGATTTAGTTTTCACTATTCGCGGTTTTGTTATTCGCGGCAGTTTGTCGGAACCTATCCCCCGCGAATAGCGAGGGATTACTGTATATAATGCTCCCTATGTTATTATGTCTCACATACGGTACTCCCTACAGTTTGACATTTTGATACTTCGTCGCACCTGTCAAAGTGTCAAAGTTTTTCTGTATTATTTTTGTCAAGACACAAGTAATTTTACAACTGAGCCTTACTAAGAATTTCCAAAAAAAGATTATAGGCTTTAGAGAAATTTCCAATTGGTTTTCTCCAATATAAAACAACAAGATCATTTAGTAGTATTAATAATATAATAACTTGTAGCAAGATTTACATGCCAAACATTTTTCATAACTAATATACAACTTTAACTTCTTATAACACCGGGAATATTGATCAGAGTTCTTCATGCTCGTTAAGTTCTTGTATTACTTTGGTATATTCCGACACTAAATCACTAGCTGTCGGTCGTTCGGATGGACGTTCATTGCGACATAATCTGTTTATATCAAACAACATGTACAGCGCGACTTCGTTACCTTCTACACCCTTTAGGAAATGGTTACAGACGGCTGCCGCTTTCCAAATGTCGGTTTTTTCATCGTAACCGTTCATCTTGTTCTCATCGAAAGGTACATCATGGTTCCACAGCTGTTCAGGAGCAACAAAAGTACCCTTTAACTCCCGATGTCCACACATGATACTACTTTCACCCGTTACTTCAGGCAAAGCGTCAAGATCGTTCAAAACAAGCGTTAAATCTTCCGTTATCAATAGCTGACTTAAAAGTTTAAATAAATCATTTGAATCGCAAAACACTCTAGTTCCGTTTTGTCCTTCGTGAATGTAGTTCAAAATTTCAGCGTAGTTTAAACACAGTTTCAATCTTCTTAAGACGCTGTCATCTTGCGAATTTTGTAAAGTATGAACTATGTTCACTGCATTTCCATTCGGATGATATTCAGTAATAATAGTATGTTTTTCTTTGCAATAACCTAACAATTGTACAATATATCTGCTAGGATTCAAAAGTATTAACATGTCCAAGCCGTGGTGAAAATCATCTTCAAACTGTGTATTTTTCAGTTTGGACAGGGCTACGGTATATGTTTCCCAAAATGCAAGATACACATCTTTAACTGCTCCTGATCCTAACAGTTTGTGAATTTTTATTTTTTGAATATCCGAACACGTTAACCAAGGCTGACAATTCATCATTCCTTCCAGTTTGAAATTCTGAGGTGGACATTGTAAGTTATTTGGTAGACTTTCACTAATACATAAGGCATTAACTATAACTATTACAACAAAATATCTGTCTACGTACGTTTGCATTGTCACTTTAATTTCTCTTTTTAGGATCATGAGGAAGATTAAATCCAACTATACCAGCGGTCTCCTCGACCGATCTTTCCCCTTTACCTTTATAATGATCGTTTAGTTCTTTGTATTTCCGCTGGCTTTGCAAATAACACAAATAAGTCTCGGATAAGTATTTCATCTCTTGTTGAGCCTTGCACAACTGCTGATCTGTTATTTTATACTTCTTATATTGCTGTATAATATACTTCATCAGCAAGGAATTCTTCAAATTACCTTCGGAACTGTAACTCCTTAGTTCAGAGCTCAGTTGTTTCAAAGTTCTCGCAACACTATTCCGAGCCATTGGAAACGGACAAGCTTTTTGAAAGTTGGCTTGTGATAAATTCTATCTCTTCTGTTTGGTAAACAGGCTCTTGATTCGATTTCCAAATTGACTCGGCTATCCCGTCTAGTTTCGCTTTTGGAAATACGTGAAACGATAAATCGTTGAAAATATCACTGAATCTAAACGTATTTTTAAGTTCAATTTCAACAACCGACGGGAAAATGTCCAAAACGTATTTTATATTTTTTTTCAAAGTACTATCAGAATTAAGTTCAACAATTTTTGAAAAACTGTTTGAAATAAAAACACAACTGTTCAAATCCTTACCCCAGTTGCACCAGAGAAAGTTATTTATCAACTGTTTCGGACAGTGGGGTAGATATACTAAAGTTGTGTCACTGATCTTACGTTTTCCTTCTTCGTTCTCTTCGATTACGTTACACTGTAGTTGCTTGATCACATTTATTTCTGTCTCACTGAACACAGGATCATGAACAAATACAGGAGCGGAGAGGTGATCTTTTAGAGCTAATAGTAGTCCAAACTGATATCTTGCGGGTACACTGTAAGAGAAATGTCCAAGACTGTAACACAAAATTTCTTTGATAGTTTTATGGCCTACAACATCCAACAATCTGTTTAGTTCTTCCGACAGTTCTGTGTAATAAGTTGACTCACTGATATCTTGCTTGGCGGAAAGGATTTTTCTGAAAAATAAGAATTAGAAATTGTTTAACTAGCCTAGAATAAAATGAACTAAATGTCAGTTAATTTATTTTGTTTTTATATGTAAGTTAATGTTCAGTAACAAAAATAAAAACCTACTAATAAGATAAGATGTTCACCGAAAGCAGAGATTGTGGATACGCAAGTGTTCCTTCAAACTTTTGTTGAAAGAGCGGGTCGTCTGTCCTACATAAAAATTGGGACATTCACTACAAGTGATATTGTATACACCAGTCTTATGGTGCTTGTCACTTACGTTTTTAATTGGCTTATTTAAAAAAATTATAATTTACTAGGGGCTCTGCCCCTGGACGCTCCGCGTCCCAACCCCGGCTCGGCCTTCGGCCTCAGATGGCTGCTTCGCTTCGCTCGCAGGTGGAAAATTCGATAATCTCGTTAATCTTTTGCTCGTTTGTACATAGGTGACCGAGCATAAATTAGCTGTTTTATTTGGCAGCTGACTCAAACTCATTAAACATTATCTCCATAAGATTAACATGGGAAATTTGAAGGATTGTATACCGGAGCTCCTTCTCGGGTGAATAGCGGCTGAACGGATGATAATATATAAGACTTGACATATCTGTGAATGATTATGTTCAGTTTTTGATCCAAATTAACTGTTTTATATATAATAGGTTTGTAACAACCAATGTTTGAATTGAATTAAAATATAGTTAGCATTTTTCGTTGATTTTTGTTTGTGTTTGTTTTTAGTTTGTCAATGTAACCTCAAAAAGGTAATACTACATTTGATACTGATTTGATCCAAATCAGTTGTTGATCAAAATCAGCTGTTTTAAGCTTTTCATACGAACAGCTGTTTTTGTGTCCCTGATAAAATCAATAGAAATCTTTCTTCCATAAGATTAACATTGAAACTTTGAGCGCCACTGGGGCATAGCCCTAATGTCCTAGGACTTCGGTAAATGGCCTAAAACCTTCCCAGGGTTAACCTGTGTTACTATGCAAAATTTCAAAGTAATCGGATGGACGGTATACGAACGCAAAGTGGACAAAGAACCAAAAAAAACCCCCCATAAGGAATACACAGCAGAAATTTGCATTTGATTATAACGTTTGTAAGGCGAAAGATACATGATTTGTAATGCTTGATGGCAAATCTGGGCGTGCATACCTTTAATTTAAGACCTCAATTATGAAAATCGGTCGGGTAGAAGAGCCGAACGGACTCGGAAAAGAAAAACAGAATTTTTTTAATATATAAGATTAGAAGTATTGAAAGTAACGGTAAATGGTCTATTTTGCTAATTAATATTTTGAAGTGTGGCTCAATGCAGATCCATATTCTGTGGAAACGTAAATTAGTTTTTTTAATAGGTTTATTATTTTTATGTTACCTGATGAACTTGTCAATGTCTGAGCTATTGTATCCATTGGAAACAGCAATGTATTTAATTGTATTCACTTCCTGTTCGTACTTCGCCTTGTCCAAAAGCACTGAGACCAACCTGTGAACGAAACTATTGTAAGCGGCCATTTTTATATTATGTGGGTGATGAGAAGAAGCGTGTCTAGTCTGGTTTATTATGGTAGGTTTTCTATAGATGTTGAAATTAAAACAATTATTTACTTTTGAAATTGAAAGGTCTAAAAGGTTTAAGTTGTTATTGGTCTCCTCTGCTAGTGTGAATTGGAATTTCAATGCATTGTGTTTAGGAGAGTTTTTAATTGTCTATTGTTGCCACCGAAAAGTGCAATAGTATCGTCCACGTATCTGTAACAGAAGACTATGTTAGACCTATTTTGATTCTTTTCAGACCAGAGATATTCGTTTTCGATGCAAGATTTAAGGAACACTTGCCTAAGAGGACTCTATCCACAAGCTCTGCTTTCGGTGAACATCTCATCAATAAGGACCATAAATACACTGACATCCTCAATAACATGCAAATATTACACTTTTGTAAAAAAAAGTAGGTACATGGATTCCGTGGAGATCTACAAAGGTCTAAAAATGGATCCTATCAATGTTCTTAACGACAAACTATCTTTTAAATCGAATTTAATTTACGGCATCGCATTAAAGACAGCCGACATTGATAAACAAACATCTTATCGTACCGCCACTACAGATAACAGAAAGGGGAGAGAATCTCAATGACAACTACATCGTTCTGAAGACTAGATTTGCCCGTTGCTCGTATCGCACACGATATTTCGGCCAAAGTAACATGTACGTGCTACTAACGTTTGTGTGTTGTATTGTGTATTTTTTAATTGTTTTAACTTATGCGACAACCTCAATTGAGTGATTTTGTAAGGCCTGATGATGAAAAAATAGAGTTTCGAAACCGCGGTAGCCTTTACAAGGTAAGTAAATAGACCAAGAGACGGTGTACTATAAGTACAATCTTCTCATATCAATATTTACTTATCAAATTTCCTTTGCAATTTAAAGTTGTTTTGCAAACTTCCATTTATACTTCAAGTGGAAAGTATATACAATGTAAGTGCTTTGTTGCTGTTAAACATTTTACAATGCAATGGGCTTAGGTAAAACATTATTTACATAAGTTGGCTACATAAAATTACAAATGTGTACTAAAAATTCAAATAACTAAATAAATTTAAATACAAATAACTTTGTACCAGGTAAAATTGCAATGAGGGGTCAACAAATGTACAGATTCTTCAAATTAACAAAGTCCAATAACAAAACTTTGACTTTCAGAGGTAGAGTTCATGAGATTCCATTTGGCCCATGGCTGATGGATGCGAACATTATACATTTGTGTTCTATCTTCCCCTCTTCTGCGCATCTCGTAGTCCACACGGACCATCTCGTGCACTATAATCTTCAGTTAGGCCTATTCAGTTATCTTATTTAAGGAATTCAAATAAAACTCCGGCTAAAATACATTGTGCGACACCTATACATACAATGTCAACCAAAAAATCACAAAATCCGAACCTAAGAAGTCAACTTCTATTCCTTTTTATGTCTTTCCTTCACAGATGACCGGTTTCGATCTTTTCTTTCAGATCATTATCAAATCATATATTTTACACTGTTCAGCTCATTGGAACTTCGATAAAATAAACACATAGCACATTTAACACAAACATAGAACACAATCATGAAACATTTATTAAAAAACTCGAAACATGGAAACATGACAATCTATTCGGACGTGAACGATTCACGACAACAACTCCATGTTTCGAGTTTTTTAATAAATGTTTCGTGATTGTGTTCTATGTTTGTGTTAAATGTGCTATGTGTTTATTTTATCGAAGTTCCAATGAGCTGAACAGTGTAAAATATATGATTTGATAATGATCTGAAAGAATAGATCGAAACCGGTCATCTGTGAAGGAAAGACATAAAAAGGAATAGAAGTTGACATCTTTTCAATAAATGTACGTTATTAAACTAAACTAAGTTATAGTTACCTGTCACAGTATGCTTAAAATTCATAAAAGTTTTGTTCCTTATACATATAAAAGAAAGATTTTGCGGTAAAATTAATTCAAACTATTAATTTTGTTTTCAATTTAACAAGGTTTTTTTTAAACAAATTGGAAATTATTCAGGTTATTGAGAATTTATCTAAACAAAGTTCATGCTATAAAGAGTTGAATACATTGATACCATAAAATTGAGAGTATTAATTTAGGTAAGAAACTACATGACTATAATTTGGAAATGCAGAGGGCGTAAATTTATTAACTTATATGACCCTCGGCTGATATTTTTATAGACGACGACATTATTTTACATTCTACTGTTTCAAATTTGTATTCTTGCATTTCTGTTGGCATAGGGTCGTATAGTAAATTTACGACATGCAGAGTATATATGCCTAAGTACCAAAAGGATTGAATGAACAATACACTTCCCCACCATATAGCAGCACAGAAACCTATATGCATAAATATGTTCTAGAACCTAATCGTAATGGCTAATGCAATATCTAGCCCACTTCAAATTAAATTAGGCTCTATTGTTTTCTAAAACTTTCCAAACTCACCTAACATTCAATCATAAATTAAAGTGTAAAGTTTACAACACGCTACCTCACCATATTGCAAAAGAAGTGCCAACACCTAAACAAAAACTATCCTCAAGTACATAAAATCTCTAGTCACAGTTATTAAGTTGTTAGAACTTCTTACTTTGGCAAAAGTTTATATTACGATCCTGCGCCATGCGCCATATATACACAAGAAAATGCTCCAATCCGTAATTATGGTACTGTTCAATTTTATTTCTAAACGTCTTAAATAAATGGAAACAGAAAATATGATTAACAAATTTTAAAGTAATAATTATGAACAGAAAATAAAACACTTTAAACTTAAACTCAATTCACAACTTATTTAACTCGGGAAATATTAGACGTACATCTCTTTCCAATGAAATACCCTAGGACTGCGCATACGAACATAAATAAACACGATTGTCGGACTCCGCTATTCCTACAACTTAAAATGACTTAATAAAATACATATAGGGTATAACAAAACAGGATTACACAATTTTCACTTTATAAAATTTTATAATAGGCTACCTACATAAATACTTAACGTTCACCCTACTTTACATCAAACTACGGATTTTCGATGTACATCGATGTTCACGATTCGATACATTGAATCAATCCTGTGTGTAACAAGGGCCCAAATATATTTGTTACATCGATATATTTTGAATTGATGGAAATAAAACTTAAGTTATAACTTAGTCTCTAGTCACAGTAGGCCTATGTTTCAACTTTGTAAACATATATAAATTAGTAACATCACTTAAGTTGTTTCGTATAACAGAAATGCAAGCATACTATAAAAAAAAATAGCCCGGAGTTTTAACTTACAGTGTTTAGTTACAGTACGTTTACCTGCATTCAACAGTAGAACTTAAGTTGGTAGCACTACCTAATACTCTGTCTTACGTAGTCTGCAAATATATCAGTTGAGGGTCGTTAAGCAAATTTACTTTCGTAAAAAATGTCATCGTCTGCTAAGATGTCAGTAGGGTGGCGTGTTGTAAACTTACACCTTTTACTGAAAACATTACCAAAATGGCTGAACTATAGCCTAACCTGTATTTTCTTTCTCTCGTAATTTCTATATTTGCCTGCCGCTTTTATAGTTTGCGTTTTTAACCTCAGTTTAATGTATACTTTAAGAATATTAAAAAATCTACTTTATAAGGTCAGGCTCTCCTAGGTACATAAATACTTACTCTCCTTTTGTGGCATACCTAGGCCTACACAAAGTCGTTTTTGTTATGCTAATTACTCACAAATATATTCAATTAATCAAATTCGATAATGTAATTCATTTTTATTAAAATATAAATAATACCTAGCCTAATGACTAAACTTAAAATTTATTGGTTTAATGTTAACCCTTCAGTTTCAACAAAGACTAAAACTAAGGTTATGTATCTATAAAAGTTTTACTGAACTTACTTATACACAGTTTCTGGTGAAATATGGCTAAAGTTGTCAGAGTTGTAAATGTCTCTGATATTTATGTTGTTTTTGTGTTTTTTTTGCGAGTGTTTACCTCTTCTAGAACGAACCAAAAAAAAACTATCCTCTTTCGGCTCTTTCTCCTTGACTTCAGACATTTGAATTATTGCCAACTGAACAGCTGTGATGACTAAGATGAAGATGAAAGGATTAGTATTGCCAACAAGCTCCAACAAAATGTCGCTAACAGATCTTACAAAAGCTGCCAGATATAAAAAACGATAATTAACTAAGGGAATTAGTTTTTGCAACTAACTTTAATTTAACTAAACACGTTTCAAGGTAGCTGCATAATATTATGAGATTTAGGCTCATGAATGAGCTAGTGTTGCAAGGTGAACATTTAGTTTTTCCCCATTTAGTCCCAAAATATTATTCACCACACTGCCACAAAAATTACCACTTTTTTATATACAGTAATATAAACGAATTTCCCAGAACTAATTTAAAAATTGTCCCTATTTTCTTGTACTTACATAAGTCATAATAAATTGACGTTTTTGATGTCATTCATTGCATAACGGCCGTTTCGACTCTTGTTTCAGTCATTCTCAAACTAAACGACTTTGTCATACATTAAAATCACACATAAATATTTAACAGTTTATAACAATAAAGTTGGCTACTTCAATTGTTAAGGGGGTCAGCTCTAGCTGTCGGCCATGTTGGCTGACACTCCATAACACCAATGTTAAATTAAAATCCAAATGTTTCCTTTATTTTTGATCGGAAAATTATAAACGATATGTCATTTTAAAGCTATGGTCAATATGCATGCAAATGGCTTTTTCAAAACTAAGGAAAATATTTTGTTTAATATTTATTAACAATTTAAAACATTTATTTTTAATATTCGCATGAATAATTTCACCCCAAGAGTTTGGTTTAAAAAAAACGCTATTTGAACAATTGTGGGTTTTTTGAACAATGGATTTAGGCTGAGCAATGTCCATGTAACCTCCGCCGCTATAGGGTGATTTTAAATATTTTTTACGTTGTAACTATTAATTATAGCGAAAAATACCAAGCCATTCGGATGAAGAATTTTGTCCCCAAGAGTTTGGTATTTTTTTAAAAACGCTATTTGAATAATTGCGGGTTTTAAATGGATTTAGGATGAGCAATGTCCGCGTAATCTACCGCCGCTATAGGGAGTCGCAGGTTGTTTTCTGTTTTACAAGAGCCAACCCTTAAATATGTAAAAGTATAGAAAAAGAAGAGAAAGTAGTCAAAGTATTGCCCTTGCTGGCAACCCTTTGTGAAATATCAATTACTGCAAACCTGTTCTAGGTAATGATTAACAAGGTCATAAAAACATAATGTACGGTAGCTAAAATAAACACCTGAATTAAAGAATTGTGCACATTTTGTTTGTTGAATTAATAGCTAAATTTTAATAAAAATTGCAAACAAAATTTTTAAAAGTCGCTAAATCAAATTTAAATAATAAACGGGTTACAAGGTGAAAAGAAAGATTCAAATCATGTCTATTCCCAGAGAATGTTTCCGAAATTGTTCCCTTTCGATATGAGTGCTGAGTGAGGGTCTAACCTAAGATAGACAGAGCTAATTTTTTCACCAGCTGGCCTGCATATGCCCAAGCTACCGGTACTGGACAAAGCCTTATTTGATCCAATATGATAAAATAGTTGGATGTCACCCTACACAACCTAGTTTGGGGAGAACATATGAGGGTGTACCAAAAAGTAACCGGAATTGCTCTACTCACAATGAAATACCCCATTCACATAAAATAAACAGATGATCATTTTCTTAATTTTTGATTTGATGACATTTTTTTGGACGGAGTGACAATGACATCTTCCATTCGCTTGGCTGTTGCTTTGTTTCGAGGTCGTAATCATAGCACCAACACTCATCACCAGTAATGACCTTTGACAGGAAATCTGGATCAGTTTCAAGCTGTACTTTCAAAACACATGTTTCAACTCGACGTTCTTTTTGATTGTCAGTCAGAACCCGAGGCACAAACTTGGCAGCATCCCTTTTCATTTCCAAATCTTCGGTTAAAATTTTCTGAACCGAACTCCAAGATACCCCACTAATTTCTGAAAATTGATCATTGGTCTGCGAGCACAAATTTTCTCAACATTTTCATCTGTTCGGGCAGTTGATGGACGTCCAGAACAAGGTTTACCCTCAGTCGACATGTCACCATTTTTAAATCGAGCAAACCACTCGTACACTTGAGTTTTTCCCACAGCATCATCTTTGTAAGCTGCTTTCAGCATATAAACAGTGTCAGCGGCGTTTCTACCAAGAAGCAAAATTTCACAGCCGCACGTTGTTCACTTAAACTTGCCATCATAAAAAACGAAAAGAGAACAAAACAGCATCAGTGAAAACTATGACTACAGACGAACAAAACAAACCAGCTCGATTTTAACTTTTGCCTCTTTAATCGGTGCCCAGCTACCATTAAAGCATGGGCAAAGAGAGAACTAGACAAATTACAGCAAATGGCCTGTCTGAATCACATTGGCCATAAGAACTAGTTCCTGCACATGAAGGAGCGGATAAACTCGCAAGAATGGGACTGGAACTCCACCAACGTAGATATCTAATATCCCTACACTAAAATCACGAGAAACAAAACAATTCAGTCCGTGACAAGTCACATATTTCTAAATTGGAACTATTATTATTTAGTAGTTCATGTACAGTCTCCGAAACTAGTCTTAATTTCCATTTATTTGTGCGATTTAAATAAGGTATATTTTCCATTTTACGTTTTGTTGATATTTCCACAGTGGGTTTGCATCCCGGCCATCGGCTTCGGGCCAGAAACTGCTCCTTGGTAAAATCCCCCATGTAGATTTTAACAGGGTACTTTTATTGAATTTACATTTTCATCGATTTTGAGGGAATCAGACAAGCCATAAGGTGGTGTAAAAAAACCAAATATGCAGACTAATCTCCAAAAGCTATCTTCTAAACCCTTCCGGTGAAGGATTTTCACTATGCAGTTTGACTGTATGAATATCATAACCGCAACTTTAGCATTGTACTTCCTTGTTCCAAGTGGTTGAGGGGTTAGTAAACCCAACGCCAGAACTAGCCTTCCTTTCACCTGTGGCAAGCATACATTTCGGAGCCCCTCATCTCGTTCCCCACCATACTCACTGCATTTAAAACTATTTAACAAAAATAAAAGCATTTGTCCACATTGTCTGGCACTGTATACAATACACTTGTTAGAGAGTTTCGTTTAGTTGATCTAATTTAGTGAAATAAATTTAAAAAATAAGAATTTTCAAGAATACAGTTCAATTCTGATTTATGCTCTACAATTTTTGCTAAAATTTAATTTTTGGGTAAATCATATATTCATGGCAATATTTTGAAAATAGGTCTAATTTTATTAGCAGTCTTGTAGTAGGAACTTAAAAACTGGTGTTTTCTGAAATTGATATAGGCCTTTATTTTTATAGCCTTCTGTTTAGAACTAGATTACAAAACTTTAGTTTATTTTGAAAAAAAATTACTACTTATGTAGGCTTAAAGTTGGATTTTTCCGTTACTAAAAATTGATTGCTTCCTGAGCTAATAACTTTTAAATTTTACACTAAAATTTGCAATTTTTTAGTTGCATATATGAACTCTTTGGACCTTTTTCTATAAAAAAGCTATTGAACACTTTTGGATTGGGATATAATTACTATTATATTTGGAATGTAGCGAACTTTTGAATAAATGCTTGTAAAACAGCAAAAAATATGCTCATAATAATATAATCATATTCAGGGTTAACATTTTTTTAATATGATTACTGCTTTTTAAATTACATGGAATAAAATATAAATTAAATTGAAGACGTTAAAAACCAATTCGCTCAAATAATTGAAATAATGCTATATGTGAAAAGTTGTAACTTATAGAAAATAATGTTTACTATTTCTTTGCTTTTTCCGGTGCCCCCTCCAAGCCAGCCCTGACTTAGAAGATCAAGGTCACCAGTTCAAAGGATATCTTCAAGTGCCTAATTACTCTATCAATCACTTCTTAGATGATTTAATGATTGCACCTATCAAAGAAAGTAGTAGTTTATTTATTGTTGGCAACCAAGAGAACAATGGGATGTATTTTTTGTCATATTCAAGTGTCAATAAAGGGATAAGGGAAGTAATGTAACAACACTATTTTATACATTATTTAATAAAGATATTTTATTAAAAAGTAAAAATAGAACATTCTATAACTGATATATCTTTTTCTGCTTGCTCAAAATTGTTTAAC